>CM061531.1:271511636-271613852 GCA_030545055.2 Neoaliturus tenellus
TTCATAGATCCTGGGGAGCTGATAACCTTCTAGATCAGCTCGCCCGAGAACTTGGTGCTGACGCGCTCCTTATCAGTGAACAGTATCGGGACAGAGACCCAAACATTTGGATCTCGGACAGCCTCGGTACTGCTGCATTTTGGGCACGTAATACACGAGATGTTTTGGTGCGGAGTCACGGGCGCGGCCGAGGATTCGTCTGGGTTCGGTGTAGGGACGTGACTATCTTCAGTTGCTACCTCACACCCAACGAGGCCGTCCAGGACTTCCGCGACAAGATAGATAGCCTAGAGGAGTGCGTTCTTGGCACCACCGGGCATGTCGTCATTGGTGGCGATTTCAACGCCAGGGCCGTCGAGTGGGGAATGCCCTCTACCAGCTCCCGGGGGAAATACATCCTGGATTTCATCGCCAGGGCCGGTCTTGTCGTCCTCAACCAGGGCGACACACCTACTTTTCGGCGCCCCGGGCAGAGAGGCACGATCCCCGACGTCACCTTTGCGTCTGAGTCGCTCCTTCCGAGGATCTCAGGCTGGAGGGTTGTGGAGGACTACACGGGTAGCGACCACCAATACATCGTTTTTGACCTGCATGATCAGGCAAATCGTCGAGTTTCCGCATTTCGGGAAGGGCCACGCCGGTGGAACACCAACAAACTGGACGTGGTCAAGTTCACCGAAGTCATCTCTCGGGGAGCACAGGGGAATCCTGGTGAGGCTGGGGCCGAGGCACTAGTAACATCCACGATGGAACTGATCGTCTCGGCCTGCGACCAGTCTATGCCGCGAAGGAAACCCCGACGCGACAAACAACCCGTTTACTGGTGGACTGAAGAGATTGCGGAACTCAGAAGAACATGTTTAAGAACTAGACGAGCCGCCACAAGAGCGAGAATTCCCGCAGACAGAGTTCGTAAGTCGGAGGCCTATAAAGCTGCGAGAAAATCTCTCCGCCAGGCGATAAACAGGAGCAAGGCGAATAGCTGGAGGAGACTTCGTGACGACGTTGACTCCGACCCGTGGGGCCTGGGTTACAAACTTGTAACACAGAAACTCGGCGCCCGCTCTCCACCTTCCATCATGGAGGGCGCCACCATGGGGAGGATCGTCGCTGCGTTGTTTCCTGAACATCCACAGCGACCGCTGGTTGACTTCGGACGGGTAGAGGACGTTCCACTCTTCACTTTCGAGGAGCTGGAAACCTCCGTTCTCTCCCTGAAGAGCAACAAGGCTCCTGGCCCGGACGGGATTCCCAGTGAGGCTTTAAAGAAAGTATTTTCAATTAACGCTGACTTGTTGTTGAGAATGTACAATGCCTGTTTGGTAGAAGGGGTGTTTCCGGCTCCCTGGAAAACAGCCAGGCTTGTACTGATCAGCAAGGGCAAAGGTGATCCCGAACTGCCGTCGTCCCACAGGCCTCTCTGCATGTTGGACACGGCTGGGAAGCTGTTCGAGAAGCTGATCCGTTCCCGCCTGACTTCTGCCGTGGAAGCTGCCGGGGACTTATGCCCCCGTCAGTACGGCTTCAGAAAGGGACGGTCAACGATCGACGCTGTCACCGAAGTTCAGAGAGCTGTGGAGAGAGCCGAGAGCCACAACCATTTCTCCCGCCGAGTAGTGCTTCTTGTTACGCTTGATGTCAAGAATGCCTTCAACTCGGCGAGGTGGGTCGATATGTTGGATGCGCTTCGCAACACCTTTCGTATTCCTGCATATCTGTTGCGGCTCATCGAGGATTATCTACGCTCTCGAAGCCTGATCTATGACACAAGGGACGGAACGCGGACGATGGAAGTCACTTCTGGTGCCGCACAAGGTTCAATACTCGGCCCGGATCTCTGGAACGTTGCCTATGACAGCCTCCTGAGGTCCGAGATGCCTGAGGAAACCACTTTGGTTGGGTACGCCGATGACGTCGCAGCTCTCATTGCTGCACGCAACGTTGAGCTGGCCCAACTAAAGTTGAACCGAGTTATGCGGGTTGTCAACAACTGGATGTCCGATCACGGTCTCTCGCTTGCTCTTAGTAAGACGGAGATCGTGATTCTCACGAAGAAGAGGATCGACACCGTCGTCCCGTTTAGAGTGGGAAGGGAGGTGGTCACATCAACTCGTGCCGCCAAATACCTTGGGGTTATGGTGGACACCAAGTTAAGCTGGAGGGATCAGATCTTCCGTACGGCGGACAAGGCCGCTAAGGTAGTTACTCACCTTAGTAGGCTGATGGCCAATGTCGGGGGTCCCCGATCCAGCAGAAGACGTCTGTTGATGTCCGCGGTCCAGTCCGTGCTCCTTTACGGGGCAGAGGTGTGGGCAGGCGCTCTAGATAAGGAGTGCTACAGGCTGCGACTCGCCCGGGTTCAGCGTCAAGCCGCGCTCAGGGTGTGTTCCGCCTACCGGACAGTGTCCGAGCCTGCCGTCCTGGTGGTCGCCGGAGTCATCCCTGTCAAGCTCTTGGCAGGGGAGAGGAAAGCGATTTATCAGAGACAAGGCGAGATCGGCAAGGACACGGCAAGAACAGAAGAGCGCTCCCGAACCTTCCAGCAGTGGCAACACAGCTGGGAGCACGACACCCGAGGACGATGGACTGCGCGACTTATCAAGCAGGTCCAACCATGGGTGGAACGGCGGCATGGGGAGGTGGACTACTACCTGACCCAATTTTTGACAGGTCACGGCTATTTTCGGTCGTACCTGAACCGGATGGGAAAGACCGGTTCACCGGACTGCATTTATTGCCCGGGTGTTCCCGACGATGCGGAACACACATTCTTCCGATGTCCCCGTTGGGAAGGGCCCCGCCTGGAGGCCACACAAATATTTGGTGCATTTTCGGTGGACTCGGTCTGCCAAAAGATTTTGGAGGATGAGGGCAACTGGGATTGTTTGTCACAGTTCGTCCGGGGCATCCTCCTGGAAAAGAAAACCGATCTGGACCGCGAAGTGGCCCAGATCCCTTGATAGAGCGGCTGGATAAGGAGCGAGCCCGACGGGCGTAAGCCAAATTTAGGCCTAGCCTGACGTAATGTGATAAACAATTCCAGGTTAGATTCCTAAAGAGTAGAGGAGGTTTTTTAGTGGGTAAACCCGTTTTTTAGGGGAGCCCCACACTACAGGATGGCCACCTGTGTGCGTAATGCATTTTTCCGCCTCTCCCTCAAAAAAAAAAAAAAAAAAAAAAAAAGGGCTAATCGCCCAGGGGTGAAGATGACTCTTAAATCAATTACCTTTTACCATTAGGATTTTACATCGACTCTCTGAAACCCTGTTGGGCGTATTCCTCGAACCGATGGGAATTATAATGGGATTCTGCTCCTCTATAGTCCGTTTTTTTAAAACCTGATCCTTCTCGAGAAAATTGGGGTGGGGTAAAGATTTAAACTGTGAAAACATTTTTAAGCTGTAAACAAAACATTTAAACTCGTGACAAAGATGTTCGAGTAGCAGATTTACTTCAATAACTGTTTTTATAACTTATAATACCTTTCAGTAACTCCTAGTCAAGTGTTATGTTTTAAAGCCAAATATATGATTTGTTAAAACATAACAGTTCTAAAGTAAACTGATTAAAAAGCAAATGTTGCCAATAATATTGTAAAACTGATACACAATATTTTGTCATATGAAATTATCAGCTGGTATGCAATAGTGAAAAAAAACCAATAGGCTTCATCCAATGGGATAGTAGCAAGTATAAACATACCCCCTCCACCATCTCTCCCTCGAAGGATCAGGTTAAAAAAAACGGACTATACATTGTGACCTTTTTATCTGTATGCTTGGATTTTTCCTATAATGCACACAATCTGAGAAAAAAAGGAATAAAATATTCATGCCGGCCTATTGTTACATATAGATCAATTGTAGTTTTTACTTTATTTTTCACACTAGACCTATTAAAAAATAAGTAATTAACGAGGTGTCCAATGCGCAAATTGCGCACTTTATGATTCTGTATAAGAGAAACTAAGCAAAGTACATGTATGTTGGTTATGAAGGGACAGAGATCTATTTTTGTTTACAATCTGACTTAAAAATTCGTCTGAAAGTAATCAGCTGTTAAGTTCATCATACTTGCCTTGACAATGAAAGCTGGTCAACATTTTAAAGCGCCCCCTAGAAATATATCAAAGGCGAGGGGGCGAAGCCCGAAACGATATGACCTTTTTAATTACGATTTGTCCACGCGCTATATCCTAAGCTTTAAAATGACACCTCAATGTTAAAAATCGGTTCAGTAGGTAGAGAGAAAAAGGGACGAAACAGACGAAACCCTTATAGAAATAAGAAGATATATAGAGGTAATCTTAAAACCTCCAAGTTTAATTAGATTTAGGCCTAGTTGCCCCTCCATAGCCGCTTAAACTCGGACAGTTAGAGATAATATAATCATACAAGGCAGCGTTGATTAGACCCTACACGATTGAATTATCTGTATGATTGCTTTCCGTTCACACATTGAAACAAGTTAACTTCGATAAAAGTTCTAAAATTTTCTTGCGAAAACTATAATATATTTGGTGGAATGGGAATAGCCGAAGCAAGATTTTGGCAAACCTTTACATATTGTAAGTGTTGGACATTTTACAGGGATACAAAATATAACGACACTATTTAGTTGATAAAAAGAAGATAAACATTTTTTTAGATGGTATAAATATCTGGAACATTATAACAACACAGCAACACAATAAAAAATAGTTAAATCAACAGGAATGAGTCTAAATCTGAGTGGAACTGAGTATGGAAATTCAATGTTAAAATATATTAAACTTTGAAATTTTTTTATTAAAATATAAAACTAAAATAGGTTTTATTATTCAAGGTCCGGAAGAAGTAAAAATTCGATTTAGTCTTATGAATTAAACTCACTGTAAGCTTGTTCTCACGTCGGAGACTAGGTGCTAGGTCCATCATGTTTATACATAATCTCCGCCTGCTTGCTCAACCCTGTTGCTAATGTTATGGAAACACTGGATGATTGAAACTGACACTAGATCTGGGCGCGGCTAATATTCCGTTGTATTTACTTGCGTCGTGAGGTTCACGCTTGTTTTCTATTAAATTCTTCTTTTTATGTAAATAAAAAATAAATTTTTATGTAAATAAAAAATTAATTTTTATGTAAATAAAAAATTAATACTTGGATAAATAACACTTTTTGTGCTAGTTTTCTGGAGTAAAAAATTTCTATTCTAGAATTTGGATACTCTAGAATAGAAATCCAAATAGAGTTCATCTGAATATTTTTATCATAAAAAATTCATTCGATTTGTTGTTAGTACAAAAATAATTTTACAATACACCATGATTGTTAAACCTATGAATGACGAAAGTTGCAATCATAAGTGTATTATATTGAAACGGTTCAATGACTTTTAAAGTAACATATTATTGCTGACAGTTTAAAATCAAGAAATAACAATGTCAAACAAATAGTGAGAGTTCATAGTGTGCCTAAAAATATATACAACTATATTAAATTCTTACAAATAAATTATAATGTATTTTATGCTTGTATTACCATTGACTATGAATACAGAAGTGTATTCATAGTCAATGGTATTACATTCATAGCCATTAAATACTATCTAATTTAAATAGCAGCGCCTGCAGATTTGTGAAGATAGTCAACGATACTGCCAAGAATTTTGTATTCTGAAGAGAAGGCGCAGGACATAGAGGAAGGTACCGACGACGGACATTTTTAGTGAAATATATAAAGTTAAATAGTTATAGTTTATTTAGTCAACATTAACTCGTCAATTAAATAATAGCAAAATTTTATCTTAGAAACTGTCTCCAACCTCAAGAAATAAACGTGTTTAATCTAAAAAAGAGTTTTAAAATTGCTATCTTTAACAATGGTGTTATGAGTTGCCAATTTTGAAAGGAAATAACATCGAAATGTTAAATAATACCACCGTCGCAGCAGACCTGCGTACTCAGCGAATTTCCAAATTAGTAATATTAATTTTTACTACATAAAACTGTAAACCAAATATCATCACATGCTTATAGGGAAATTAATGTCTATTCTCATTATGATAAATATAGGGAGAGTATGCAGGTGTGCTGCCATGGGGAACACTAAAAGTAGGTTTTTATCATAAAAAAAATTTGTTTGACCATATGAATCCATGTACTAACTTTCATCAATATCTGTCCATTGATAAAGGAATTTGCCTATTCTCCATATGATTAACGTGGGAAAAGAGTATGCAGGTTTGCTGCCATGAAAAGCACAAAAGCCAAGATTTTCTTACCATAAATGGATTAATCTCAACCAAATGAAGCTGAATTCCAAGTTTCATCGAAAAATATTGGTTAATAAGCGAAATATTAACACATCCCAACTCTCCATAAGATTAACATTGGAGCCCCAAAATACAATGTACTGTCTTTAGACTTTTAAATATCTCGGTAACCAATGGAGATAGAGCAAAGCTTCAAAATACTAAATTATATGTAAAAAATGCAAAAAACCCATTTTTGGGGTACAAAACCCCCCAAAACTACCCCTTCCGATAAGTCGATATGTCTGGTTTACGAACTCGTCCGAATAAACGTAGGATTACAAATCTCCACCAAATTTGGTCTCAATCGGACTATTTTTACGAGAGTTATCGTGTCTAGGGACACACACACACACACATATATATATACAAAAATTTTAATGACTTATTTTTTGTCTCTGGGCACCTAAAAACGAAAAAGTAACATGGTCCCCGGGCTTAGGTCTTACCATGAGACCTACGGTAATAGCTTATTCCCTATAAGAAATTCGCTAAAAACTATCTCGAACATATGAAGCCATAAACTTAGTTTCATCTATATCTGTCCATAAATAAACAAGTTCGCTTATTTTCCATATGATTAACATGGAAAAGAGTATGCAGGTTTGCTGCCATGATAAGCACAAAAACCAAGATTTTTTCCCATAAATAAATTAAGCTCAACCAAATGAAGCTAAATACCAAGTTACACCCAAAAATATTGGTTAATAAGTGAAATATTATCAAATCCTTATCCTCCATAAGATTAACATTGGAGCCTCGAAATACAACGTACTGTCTTTAGACTTTTTAATATCTCGATAACCAATGGAGATAGAGCAAAGCTTCAAAATACTAAATTATATGTAAAAAATGCAAAAAACCCATTTTTGGGGTACAAAACTCCCCAAAACTACCCCTTCCGATAGGTCGATATGTCTGGTTTACGAACTCATCCGAATAAACGTAGGATTACACATCTTTACCAAATTTGGTGTCGATCGTACCGTTTTTACGAGAGTTATCGTGTCTAGGGACACATACATACATACATACATACATACACACACACACACACACACACACACACACACACACACACACACACACACACATATATATATATATGAATTTTAATGACTATTATTTTTGGTCTCTGGGCACCTCAAAACGAAAAAGTAACATGGTCCCGGACTTAGGTCTTACCATGAGACCTACGGTAATAGCTTATTCCCTAAGGGAAATTCGCTAAAAAAAGGACACGACTTTAAAGCACCGAAACAAGAATACTCTAACGGTAAGTGACAACTATAACTGATTCCAATTGAAAGAACCAAGTACGTCACATCTCTGAGACAATTGATATCAGTTGAACCACCAACTACGTCACTGATTTTTTATTTTATGTCACCTGCCTGATTATATTCCAGATTTCTAGCTTTTTAGAGGGTTTTGAAGTGCCGCCATGTTGGATTTATTTCCCATAAGAGCAATGCTAAACTTGTCCCCGGCATTTGTCATATAATTTCTTTATTTTTTGTCCGATTGGTTCAGAATAAATAGCGTTTGAATCACAATTAATTTCCCCGTTCCTTAAGCGAGAGCGATTCTTTGTAAATAATTTACAAAATTCTGTAGAAAATGTTTTAAAAGTAGTAAAATACTTGCTTTGTTATTTCAAGTTAGTAAAAAACACAAATTTTTATAAAAAAATTCCTCACGCAAACCAAATCCGCCTTGATGAACCCTTTATTTAGAGCTATAAACCATTATTTTCTGAATATAAATAATACCCCCATCGCAGCAGACCTGCCTACTCAGCGAATTTCCAAATTAGTAATATTTATTTTTACTACATAAAACTGTAAACCAAATATCATCACATGCTCATAAATAGGGAAGTTAATGTCTATTCTCATTATGATAAATATAGTGAGAGTATGCAGGTGTGCTGCCATGGGAAACACTAAAAGTAGGTTTTTATCATAAAAAAAATTATTTTGACCATATGAATCCATGTACTAACTTTCATCAATATATGTCCATTGATAAAGGAATTTGCCCATTCTCCATATGATTAACATGGGAAAAGAGTATGCAGGTTTGCTGCCATGATAAGCACAAAAGCCAAAATTTTCTTACCATAAATGGATTAATCTCAACCAAATGAAGCTGAATTCCAAGTTTCATCGAAAAATATTGGTTAATAAGCGAAATATTAACACATCCCAACTCTCCATAAGATTAACATTGGAGCCCCAAAATACAATGTACTGTCTTTAGACTTTTGAATATCTCGGTAACCAATGGAGATAGAGCAAAGCTTCAAAATACTAAATTATATGTAAAAAATGCAAAAAAACCATTTTTGGGGTACAAAACCCCCCAAAACTACCCCTTCCGATAGGTCGATATGTCTGGTTTACGAACTCATCCGAATAAACGTACGATTACACATCTTTACCAAATTTGGGGTCGATCGGACCGTTTGTACGAGAGTTATCGTCTCTAGGGACACATAAATACATACATACATACATACATACATAAATACACACATATATATATAAAAATTTTAATGACTATTATTTTTGGTCTCTGGGCACCTCAAAACGAAAAAGTAACATGGTCCCGGACTTAGGTCTTACCATGAGACCTACGGTAATAGCTTATTCCATATGGGAAATTCGCTAAAAGAGTTATTTGACATCCCATTTAACATTGCTCTTATGGGGGAAAGGCGGAATTTGGATTGACTCCAACGCCCTCTTAAGCATTGATTTTGAAACAGCTGTTAAGTGTGAAAAGGTGGTAGTCGATGTTAGAAAATATCCTGTATACAATGAAACTGTCACATAAGTGAAAAAACCAAAGAACAAGGATCGGACAACCTGGTACTGTTAAAATTGAAATAAGAATGCCCAGAGGAAGATAATATTCGATTATTAATACGCACGGTTGATGATAAGGAATACTATTACAAAAAAAATCTTATTAATATTTTAAATCCTATACTATAATTCGAGCACTGTCTGAAGGAATGTGTGTTCTACGATCTTGAAATCTAGAGGGTAGATTTTTCTCAAAACTTTGCATTTAAGAGTATTTTAGAGTGCATTTAGACTTATTTTAGCCCAAAAATAAGTTTATAAACAGAATCAATCCCAAAAAATTGAATTTAGTCTAAAGTTTAAAAATCGGATTGTTTTAACATTGATCTTTTGGGTAGCTATTTGTTTGCTATTGTTAAGCCCTTTTGAAACAGCTGTTAACTAACTGTGAAGAGGTATAGTTGGTTGTTGGTAAAAATTTAATATAGCTTTAATAACATGACACTATATCAAAAGTGCATTAAAACCATAAAGCAAGGCTCGGTTAACCTAGTACTAAAGAATAAACTAATTTTACGGTTTCTATGGTACTAATAACTAGTTAATATACTAGTTAGTTACTAATTAATTTGTTACATGAGGAAAAGACCCAATCTTATGGTATTTTGTACGGTATTGAAACTTATTTTGCATCGCCATTTGTTATGAATAAAATTTCGTTATTCAGTGTTATAAATTGGTATTCCTTTCTGACTTAATGTACTTCCGGACTAAATAGGTAGTTTACGTAACAATAATAGCCTAAAATGTTGGCGTTTGCTTTTGGTCGGCCAAACGTGTTTCGTAATTAACATTCTGGTTTTTGCTCAATGGTTTTGCCGTGACTGGTTAGTACAGAACTTGTACAATTTTGCTTAATGTAAATGGCTATGAGTTTAACAGTAGTTTGAACTTCAAAATTTGGAAGATTTGAAAATCGTTCTAAACACAATTATTTAACTAACAAAGTACAGTGCTAAGAATTTTCTTATTATTACGTCAAAATTGAAACTCTTTCCTCTACCCTACTGGTAATATAACACCTTCTGTTTAGACGGGAACAGTGACGAGGAAAGGTAGTTAATCAGTAAAACACAACAGTGTTGGAGGAGCTCTAGGAACAAGATTGGCGCCATGTTTGTTCTTAATCATCGCCTGCTTGCATAGCGCCCCAGCCTCGGTTGGGATTAAACATGTTGACATGTTCAAGCAGAGTGTACATAATTTGGTGCCAGACAAATTAGGCACCACCCAAGCTGGGTAGTTAAGAGAAATAAATTAATAAAATATTTTTATTTCACCGAATGCTCGTTTGTCTTGAAACAGATTTTTATTTCTTTATTATTTGAAATGATTTATTATATGTGATGGTCTACAGTAGCTTCTAGTAATGCAGAACGAGGTATTAGCAAAATGCAGAAACATATTTTGAAACGAAAAATATTACAAAAACAAAATTACATTCTATTTTACGTACATTACTTTCAAGCACCAATACAGTATTAACGTTATATTTGGTGGTCGTTGGAGAGATACTAAAGCCACTTGCTCGATCCAACAACAATACAATGTGGAATGGGCTGGCGGAAGCTGCCGCCTTCATAGTGGACGTAATAATTGAGAAGTTATGGCCCAATACCGGTAGAATATGGCTTACAGACCTGAATCGCTGCGTCAACATAATATACTCTATGACTTTAAGTAGTTTATTTATTCAATTAATATTATAATCAACTAAAATAGATGACATGGCTTGAATATAATAAAACTTTGACATTTTATTTGTGTATAAGTTAACCACACCTTGAATTACTTACTTAAGTAGGCCTAGATATTATTATAAACAATTTATTCGGGAAGCATGAGAAACTGGATAACTTATTTAAATTAACAATTGATCTATTCTGGTATAAGCTGTTACATGCTTCGCTATGGAAGTACAAATGGAACGACATTTAAATTTAAGTACCTATCTAATAATGTTAAGGACGACCTCGTTGTCTTAGCTTTCTTCCTCCCAGAATGAGCTTGTTCGCTTTGCTCTTTTGCCCTCTGGATGAGCTCGTCCTCTCTGCTCACTCACATCTCCAGTGAAACATAGTGTATACTTTCACAGTTTTTTTTTTTATCTGTGGTATTGTAGTCAACAGTAACACAGTTTAATAAACCCTTTAAGAGTACATTCTGTTGTAGGGCAACATACTTGTTGAACCATATAAGCAAATGAAAAAAAAAATTCGTTTGCAATTATTCTTGAGTATTTAATATTAGAATTATAGTTTCTGACTTAAGTGCAATTGTGCATACCCTTGATTACTTCCGTAACTTTTTTACCAATATTCTAAATTCGCTCAAAATACCCCAATTACAAGTAGTTTTAATGCAATATTTCGCTCTTGGCAAATGCAACTATGCATATATGTATAAATTAAATACAAAGTCATTATGTGCATAATTTAATTCTCTAACATTTTATAACTATAATAGTCTGAGCCATACCAAGCCTACGAAGCATTTGAGAGTGCTTGTTACAATCACTTGTTACAATCGTTTGTACAAGTAATTTATTTTCCAGAGAATGGATCAAAATAACTAAGTTTGCAAATACTTCCATGTTTAGTCGATTTGACTACCCAATAAGAGAGAGTTTAACGCCCAAATTGAAGTAACAATGGTATATTACGTTTCATTTTCCACGCTATATTCTAATGATGAATTTCGGACGATTATAAATGAGAATTGACGACTAGTTTGATGACTGAAATGTAATTTATAACAATAAACAATAATTGTAAGTGTCAAAACTCTTCCTTTTCAAACTGTCTGACTTGGTGGGAGGAAGATTAAGGTTGGCCTGTCACTGTATGTTGATACCAACTGATAGTGATGGCCATCGATTTGTTACTCACACATCCGGGCTCCTTTCTTACCGCTTTATCTAATCCTAACTTACTTATCCTGATGAATAAATAACTCCATCGATTTCATAATAACTTTCTCTCAATTACAAAATTAATATGTTGGATCTTTTTTTTTTACGAACTAAACAAAGATAAAAACTTTACATTTTATTGAAAATCTTAAATTTATCGATTTTTTTCTGAGGTAGAAACGTTATTGTTATAGTTTATGTTATTTTTCCCTCTTTGCTGTGCACTCAACGTTAAAAAAATAAAAAAACAAAGATTTACTAATATAAAAATCAGCTGTAGTGTGAAGTGTCAAACATTTGTTTATATTGACAGCAAGCATGTAGGTTTTGAGCATGTAAGCAGTAACATGTTAAAATTATTAATAGTAGTGTTGTTCATAATAAAAATTAACAGTGAAATTGAAAACAGTTATTACATGAAGTTTAGCTCAAAGCGCATCGCTTTTAGTGAACGACCTACTGATAAAATATTCAGTTCAAGAGGCAAGAAAGAAAGTTTCTATTTGATTAGTCCAATGACACATAGTAAATTGCATAAAAATATTGGTGAAAACAAAAGGTTATCTTTGTTCAATACAAGTTCATATCAACTACAAAACTCAACTATCAGAAAGTCAGGTTTATCGCCCGAAGAAAACATATCGAGAATTAAAGATGGTTCTAGTCATAACCTGAAAGAAGAAAAAAACTTCAAACATAGAACCTTAATGCCCATGAAAACAATGAAACATTTAGTGAGAAATAACTCCAATAGAAAAGGGAAATCTGGAAGGCAATTAGTAGATCTAGTAGGCCTAGAACACTCGAAATCTAAAGATGATAAAGATCTGTCGAACATTGTAGGGGTGCAAAAGGAAGCTCATTCCAGCCTCTTAGAAAATATTAATGAGGAAGGGAACGACGAAGAACAGAGTAAAGAGAATTGTGATAACTTTGGAATTTCACGATATAAATCAGACTTAGAAACTGACACACACCGCGAATGCCTACCTAACGCAAACGTTTTTCATAAGAAAAATGCAACACCATTAATATTGTTTGATTCAGAGCAAGACGATGGTCCTCTTTCCTTGATTTTCAGTTTGTTAAATCTCAATACCTTAAAGCCAAAATCTCGGAACACTTTTGTGGATATGCCAAAGAAAATAACAACACCAGATCAATGTAGAAAATGTACGAAACCCCCTATTAAAACAACAAAATTGACCACTCATGGTTGCAATTCTAGTAGTAGTAGCACTTTTAACTCAAAAAGTAGAAGAAATAACAATTCAAATGCACCTCTCGAAAAAACTACCGGTATTACTACACCCTGGAAAGTTTGTAAACATGTAACCCCGCTGTTTAGTGTTGAGCCCTGGCCGGAGTTGACACTCATAAAGACAACTAGTGATGCAAATGCGAGATTAAAAATTAAATTAGCTCATACATTCTTTGTACCTTCTGAGACTCGTACACAAAAAACTGGTTTTACGTGGCCCAGAATGACAGTTGCACCCGAAAAACAACGTGAGAGCACTGCGGGCCCCACTTCTGGTTCTTCTCCTCGACAAAACACTCATACATTACCATTTTGGACAATTATGCCAACAAATAAAAGTGGATCCTATAAAACCCGTCCTAATTTCACTCTTTCTGGTACTCGTACTGGACAAAACGATCGGACACGGTCACGCGTTGAGGTTACACCCAATGAAAAATGCGAGCAAATAGAAACTCAGTACTCTTTTAACTCTCATCAACAAAACTCTTACAAATTGCCACAAATGGTAGTGACACCATGTGCGAAATATGAGAAAATGGATAATGGCAGCTCTTTTAACTTTCCTCAACAAAACTCTCATTCTAGACCGGTTGTTAATACAACAGAAAAACGTGAAAAGAGTGAAGTTAGCTCAATTTTTGCCGTTCCAAGTGCTGACAACAAACAAACTTTAGAAATGTGGCCTCAAATTATAGTAACACCCGATAAAAAATTTAAGAAAACCGAAGCTAAACCCTCTGATAAACCCTCTCAAGAAAACTACACCTGGCCAGTTTTTACTGTTATACCAACAGAGATAATGAACGATATTAAAGCTCCTCCTCTTTTGACCCCTCCCGGTCCCCATGTAGAAAAAAGTGTAGTTACGATTCCTTACGTCGCTTCAAAACTCACAGAGAAAGATGAAACAATTAAAACGACATTGGGTAAACCGTTGTTGCCTGACATGTACAGTATTAACGTTAACAATTCAAACTACAACATTCAGACCACCTCAAGTGTACTGAGAGAATATCCATTTAATCAGGCACCTTCGGTTTCGTTACAGCTAAGTGACATTACTTCAAATGTGAATACCTTTAAAAATAACATTGATTTGAACTCTAAAAGTTTACGACCTTCAGATCCACCCCTGATTACTCGTAAAGTTGAAATTAGAGTTAACCCTTCTTTAACAGAAGGCATTGCAATGAGTTCCATAAAGAATTTTGGACAGGCAAAACCCTCAATCGCAAATCCTGAAGGCACCACAATAAGCTCCATGACGAATTTTGATCAAACAAAACTCTCAATCGCAAATTCTTTACTCAATGTTCAGTTAAATATTAGCAAAACGGATGCACTGTATTCAGTCTTTTCAAACACTGAGCCTACTTCAAAATCCTCTCCAAACTCGAATGTAGTTAACCCTAATACCAGTTCTGATGAAATAAATAGGCCTTTTGCTTCAGCTTCTAGCCTACCCATTACTGATATTTTAAATTCAAATCAAGGAAGCCCTCCAAACCCCGAAACAACACTTAATATCCTTCAGCTCAACAGTACAGCCCAAACTAATCCATTAATTTCAGTTTCCAAGGAGGTGCTAAACAATGTTCAAGTTACTGATTCATCTATTACCCCGAGTAAAGAGTCTGAAAGTACTATTTTAAACGATAGTTACTCAAATATCTTTGTTACTAGCTCAAAACTGCTGGATGTCTCAAATAGGCCTCAAATAAATACTATTTGCGTAAACGTAAGTCCTGGCAGCTTATCTTTGGGTTCTCATGAAAATATTATGAACTTTTCAAACACACAAGCGTCTATTGATCAACAAATGGGCCTAGGTTGTGCCAGCAGCACTTCAAGTTTGAAATCTATAGCGGCTGAAACTACAAGCTCATATTTTCCCCTATGCAATGGGAAACAAAGCTTATTTCCTAATATAAAAAGGCAATCCATACCATCTTCTGAGGTAGAAATTTCTACAGACACATCAACACCTCACATATCGGATTCAACGGACGATTCTCAGATTATGAGCTTCAGTCCTCCACCTCCAGTAGTTTTCTCCCATGAACCTGAATTCATCGTAACTTTGTTCAATGAGGAGAAGAATTTAAAAGGAAAAGGAATGTGTGCGCATTCATCCGGCAGAACCTTTTCGCCAACTGATAACAATAAACCATCGAAAGAAGAGTTGTCTCCCTTAGAAGGAATGTTTGCTACCTCTTACTCACCTTTACCTGCATTTGCAAAAGAACTTGAACAAAAATCATACGATCAGCTCAGTCCAGCTGAAATAAAGTCAACAGAGCCAAATGAACCTACGTTTTTGGGTTACCTTAAGTTAATGACCACGATTTGCGATGTAGATAATGTTTCTAAAGGTCCATTCAATTTTTCCTTTTCTGAATCCAAGGAAGATGTTCATGTACATCAGTGTTTGGCAGATTTTAACAGAATATTTTCAAACTTATCTACCTCGTAGTGTGAGCAGAATAAAGTCAAATCACCAAAAAAAGGCATTTGTAGTCGCATTCAACTCGTCCGGAGCTGGATCAGACTAAGTTTCCATGGAAATTTATAAATTACAGGAAATTTGGTTGGGTACTTGTATGGAAAGTGTGATAGAGCAACAGATAAATAAGGTAGTTTCAAAATAGTGTGAGGAGTAGCCCAATCAAGAAAATAACAAAACATCATGAAGAATAAAAAAATAAGTTAACGTCTATTATGGTGGCAAATAGAAAACTATTTATAAAAAGGACCGAGGGCGACAGTATATCATCTTTTAAAAATGATTTTCTGAAGAGTAGTGCTATTTCCCGTAAATAAATAAAGGTATACATTATGTCAGTAAATTTTCACAATGAAGATGAAAGAAAATATGTACATACATTGTTACTAAATAGTCTATCACTATTAAAAGTAGTTGAATAAATTAATTTATTATTTATTCACAAGTACCTAGGGGCCGAGCATTTGCTCGGAAAACTCAAACAGTAATATTCTTTATAGTAATGTCAGATTACAGACAGTGCATTGAACACTGAACTTATAATAACTTGAGTTGAGCTGTTAAAACACATTGTACTTTGTTTAGTGCTTTATCACAACCTATGTTCCACGTTTACATCCAATGAATGCAGAACCAAATAAGTAGGGACATCCCATTTTAAAAATTGCTAATTTTGTTCTAGAAAACCAGAGGAAAATAAAACTCTGATGCCTGGATTACTTCTCCTTACTGTCACGGGAAGCGCTCTTTCTACATCTTAAATGTCAAAATGAGCGTAGGTTAACTGTTTACAAAAAATTACTCCAATCTTGTGAAAATTAAGTTTTGCAATAAATTAAGTCTTTCCGTTTCATCATCATCAATTCAAGGTTAATTAATTATAACATTATGTCTAACTCTAATCTAAAATAATAGACTGGTTCACCGGACTGCATTTATTGCCCGGCGTTCCCGACGTTGCGGAGCACACCTTCTTCCGCTGCCCCGTTGGGAAGGGCCCCGCCTGGAGGCCCCACAAATTTTTGGAGCATTTTCGGTGGACTCGGTCTACCAAAAGATCTTTGAGGATAAGGGCAACTGGGATTGTTTATCACAGTTCTTCCGGGACATCCTCCTGGAATAGAAACCCGATCTGGACCTCGAAGTGGCCCAGATCCCTTGATCGAGCGGCTGGATATAATGTTATATTTATTTTTCTTAAGTCCCATACTACGTTGTAAAACCATGTAAAAATATAAATTAACTTATTTGTCTTATAACTTGGCTAATGAAATTGGTAATGATAATTTTAATATCAATTTGTCATGGTTTTTTATAATTAATTTGACCATTAAAAATAATAATATATGACATAAAATGAACTATTTTCATAAAATTACCCGTTATTTTTTACGGGTTGTTAGCTAGTAGGCTAGAATTTATAATAGTCAGACCTAGTCATAATGGGACGATTACAACATAACACGGTAGCGACTGACAGCCATATTGATCTTGTAATCTTCCGTTCTGGCTTCATTAATATTTAAGATCACTTGTAGGACATGCGACCCCAACTGACAACGGCGACATTGGTCCGGCGACACGTCCGCCACGTCAAACCTGTCTACAACACCATGAGGTACCGTATCGATGATATTAATATGGCACTTGGTAGCTATGAAATTTGTTTTTTCCTCCACCTACTATCTAAAGCCGTATTTTACTCCTTGGAATAGAGTACTAAAGTAAGCTCTACTAGTTTTTATCCCATGTGACTTGAAAACTTAATTTTTCTACCTAGGGAAAACTCAACTTTTTTTGTTTCACGGGGCTAAAGTTAGTTACATAAGAATAACATTAAAAGAGAGATTAAAAATAACATGATCCACAGTCAGCTGTTACTTGGATTTGTTTCGTTAGCAGCTGTAGCTGCTGCTTGAGCCACGGTCTAATACAACTCTAATATAGCTTATCTCCCAATAACCTACAGGGTGTCCAGCTTCCACCTTTAAAAACTTTTTCAGGTTATTAATCATGCCAAAACAAACAGAAAAATCACATAAACATATGGCCGGAAATGCTTCGTTAAGCCGCTAGCCGCCATTTTGTTTTTTACACTTAAGAGTTTTTATTTCCGTAACGGGTTGTTGTATGGAGCTCATATTTGGCATGTACCTTAATCACACTAATACTCATTTTTAGAAATAATATTATTTTTTCCGATGTATATTTTCAAAATGGCGGCCATATAAAATTTTTAAAATCAAATATTTTAAACTAATATATTAAATTTTATAAAAATTTTACCAGACACAAACAAGTTGACAAATTAAATTATCTAAACAGTAATACCAAGTTCGTAAGGATCCTACAACAAATAACGGAGTTAATGAGATTTTTTTCTTAAAATAACCTAAATTGGCATTAATCATAGTGCAAAATCACTGTTTTTGTACAGGAAAACCACAGTAACTCCCTTATTTGTTGTTGGATACTTACAAACTTGGTGTTAATGTTTAGATAATTTAATTTGTCAAATTTTTGGTATCCTGTGACATTTTTATAAAATTTACTGTTTTTGAGATATTAGAGTTTAAAAATTTAAAATGACCGCCATTTTGAAAACATACATAGGAAAAAATAATATTTTTTCTAAAAATGAGCATTGGTGTGATTAAGGTACATGCCAAATATGAACTCCATACAACAACCCGTTACGGAAATAAAAATTCTTAAGTGAGTAGCCCAGTTTCAAAACTCGTTATGTCCGTGTAAACAAATTTTTCAGAAATGGCGAAAAACTGTAACTAGTTTATTTTAGCAGCCCATGATTAAATATTTTTACATTTGAATTGCAAAAAATGTTTCTAAAGTAGGTACTTCATGACAAAAATCTGACATTGAAAGTTTGCCCAAAACATCAAAAACAATTTTGGACATAACGATTTATGCAGCAGTTTTGAGAACTTAACGAGTTTTGCAGCAGTATTGGACATGATGGGTTTTAGTTCTGGATATTTTTCTGTTTTATCTTTTGAATATTTTAATAAGTAATATGAACTTATTATAATATTGTATATTTATTTTGTATTTAAAACACAATAATAATAAATTTATCATACAATTAAATAATTATACGTTTTTACTGAAACGTAGTATGAAAAATGGCACATTTGACACCCCCCCTGTCTGATGCCCTAGGTGGATAACCCGGGCCTGAATGTGGGTCGTATACATGTCATTCAATCATATATCTAGATGCAAAAATACATTTGCATAGTGTTAACAGCTATTTTAGTTGTGATTAAACTTAATAATAGTTAAACTCTTAAATTTATTGATTACACTAATATTTTTGTTTAATTTAACACCTGCCAGACAAAATTATACATTTGACTGGATACTGTATTAAGGACTGTTAGTAAAAAATAATCAGTGAGATTTTCTTTCGTGTTTTAATCACAAACAACATTTCTTTAAAGAGAAGATCTTTAAAGAGAACCTAGACCCTATGTCCACGCAATTTGTAAACTATCTAACGATAATATTTTACAAAGTTTAGCCATTCAATTTTAATCCCGGCGTTATGTAGTATCGTTGTAAGCAATATTTACTTTGGCACTTATAGTCCGGTTCAACAGCGGTGGCGGCTGAGGGATTAGGATGGCCGGGGAGGCCTTGCATCTTCTCACCAACCCTCGGTCGGCCGCCCCGGTCCTGGGCCATGAGTCACCACTGGGCAAGAGGTGCGATTAGTACAACTTTCGTTACTTCGCAATATATTGTCATCTAAATGCCATTTTTGAAACCTTTATAAGTTTAAAATTACAAGAAAATCAAGCCCAAGAATGATGTTCATACGATAACGAGTATTCCAGATCCAAAATTAAATTACGAGTTAAAATAGGTACAACCACAGTATTAACATCGATCTTGGGCTTGATTTTCTTGTAATTTTATGAAGGTTTCAAAAATGGCATTTAGATGACAATACATTGTGAAGTAACGAGGATTGTACTAATCGCACCTCCTGCCCAGTGGTTGACTCGTGGCTCAGGTATGGAGCGGCCGACTGAGGGTTGGCGAGGAGAAGGGAGGCCTCCCCGGCCGTCCTATTCCCCCAGCCGCCACCGCTGTTGAATCTGACTATAGTAATTTTAAAAATTCATCATTCAAATATAAAATTTTATTGTATTTTAATGTATTTATTAACAAAGAAAACAGCAGAATCAACACAATGTAGAATATACTAGATTAGTTTCTCTTCTCAGTACTCAGGCAAGAAAAAAAGGACACGAAAACTGTTTTGCAGACTTCAGTTATGTTGTATTGCCAACATAGAAAAGTAACCAAGTACAAATTTAAGGTATATTATTATAAGAAATTGAAAAACTCAAAAATTGAGAATTGTTGGACAATACGAGTTTTGATGCAGTTGCCTTCCGTAGCGACTAAATTTGAACCGGACATGACGAGTTTTGCAGCTGTTTTTTTTTAATTGACATGACGAGTTTTGTTGCAGTCTGGGAAAAGGACATAACGAGTTTTGCAGCAGTTTCTAGGTTTTCTTCAATAATTTAAATTGGTTATAACGGCTTTTGCAGCCATGTAAATGCATTAAAATGTTCCTCTTGAATTCCTTAACAAAATGGCACCCTTATCTCATTTTTTTTATTTTTTGGACAAAACGAGTTTTGAAACTGGGCTACTCAAGTGTAAAAAACAAAATGGCGGCTAGCGGCTTAGCATTTCCGGCCATATGTTTATATGATTTTTCTGTTTGTTTTGGCATGCTTAATAACCTGGAAAAGTTTATGAAAGTTTGAGTAAAGGTGGAAGCTGGGGACCCTATATATTAGACTGTGAGTGAGCGGTGTACGTGTTTGTTTACATTTCGCTGGGTAGGCTATTAACCAAAAAAGTCCAAAATATAAGTGTAAAACTTTTGACTAAGCTTAAATTCTATTTTGTTTTTTCGTGTTCTTTAAAAATGATATAGCCTACCTTATGTGTTTTTTATGTTGATGTGACTGATCCAGCTTGACGGAGCAAGGGATCATATGATGGTAAAGTTAAATTATATACGATAGGCCGATTAGGCCTAAATGTTATTCGTGTAGGTGGAGGAAAAATGTTGTGTCCATCAAGGGACTAAAGTACTTTTCTCCCTCAGGGAAATTGTACTGTAGTAACTAGAAGCACAAATAACTATTAAATTCATAAAAACAAATTTCGAATAAGGGGTAAGACTGGGGTAATGGAGGATAAGGGGTGGGACTGCTACTAAGTAGTAGCAGTCCCACTTTAGTTCGTAAGTATGAACTGTTGGGTCTGATATTTATTTGTAAATATCCAGGATAGAATGAATAGATCCTAAAATGGTTTAAGCTTATTAAACCAGCTAGGTTCGAGTTTGAGTTAGATTCAAATGTTGAGGTGATTGGTATATGGACCATTTGATTATGATCATTATTACATGCCCATATTTCTTTTTGTCAACAATCATAGTAGATGGTGGGATACAAGCATAATATTATGTTTAACTAGGTCATTATGAATCATAATTAGATTTTGAATTTAAGAAACTAAAAATTTTTTAACTTTTTCAAACAAACCGACACATTATGATTCAAAGTTCACGTAGGTAATGCAGAATTTACAGAAAACAGTTACAAAAAATTACAAAATTTACATATTTCGCAAGCTATAACAAATTTATTTGGGGCGAGGAAGTTATTTAATTCTAGGGGTTAATTCATTGAACAAGATCTTTTCCCATTCAAACAATGTGGTCCAAATGTTAATACCACCAGCAATAGTCGTAACGCGGTTTGTATGGAAATCTGGGCGAGTCGTTAGTCGCTATTTACATACTGAATGGATACTTCAATTATGCAACTACGATTTGATCTCGTTTCTGAATTATCCTGAAAATCCCCAGTTTAAGATCGGGCATATTTTGTTTAAATAATTGAAAGTTTTGAAGTTAAGGAATGCCAAGGAGTTAAACTACGAGACAATTTTAATGTAAGTTATATCAAATGTTGAGTTCGAAAAAAAATGACTTCAGGCTGATAGTACGAAATAGTGTCCAATCTTACAGATTTTACGATGTGAACCCTCTTGCCAGGACGTCATGAATAGTTCCTTCCAAGTGCTACCATAACGCAGATTATGAACCTCTAATTTGCGTACCAAGAGGAATCTACTAACACAAAAATTACTTTTCATTACACTACATCAATATCCCCTGTTTTTGACCCTCACTTATTACAACGAAATCGTACTTTAAAGTCTAGTGCCTAAAATATTCGACCCTAGACCTCATTGGTTTCGGCATTGAAACCGATGGAAACCGGTAGCTGATGTGAAGTGGTTACCAAACAAACGGAAAAAACATGCTGTGCATCCCAATAGGTTAGTTATAGTTATGTTTTGTTTGTTATGGGCGAATAAAAATATTTTTAAACTTGTTTAGATATTAATGGAGTGATGAAAAACATCGTTCGTAACCCGGACAAAAACGTTTTGATGCCTACTCTCTATCGTTTCAATTTCTCGACTTCATCTCGAGAAAAATGCCATTTTCGGACCGTGTAGCGAAATATCACCTTAAAGCTACATTCTTTTATTGTAAAGGATACTTTTCCATCTTTGAATAACCAAGCAGATAATGGTTGAGATCGATGTCCTAATTTAACACAACCACAACCAATACATGACCACACGTGTAAATCCCAGTTGTTTACTGTTTTGGTCTACATCGCACCTATTTATTGCCAACCACTCGATCCAAGTGTGGTAACAAATGAGTTAAATGGCAAACCGTACTTTATTGGCTAATATCCAATACTATTTTCAAACCTAATCCAATGGGGTGAAATACGATACCCCAACATTAAGGTATCCTATACTACCAATGTATTTCTGTCTGAAGTTTAGCCTAGTGCATTGTTTATTTTTAAAGTGTAATGGGTTGTTACCCCAAAGGACTTTGGTTAGCACTTTAAAGTCCTCTCTTCCATTCAACAACATAAAAAAGTACAGTACAAACATTCGTTTAGTAAAAAAGAAAAAAAAGAAATAGAGTTTAAATATAATTGACGTAACCTAATATAACTAACGATGATTATTTTTATGGAAATATAATACAAGTTAGTAGTGCAAAATTGAGGATGCTGGCCCAGTTCAAGGTCACCTGAGGGATGACGTCATCGAGGTCAATGACCTCACCGATGACGTCATCGATGACGTCATCGATGACGCAATCGATGACGTCATCACTAATGACGTCATTTCGATGACGTCACACCCATGACGTCACAGAAATGACGTGCTGATGACGTCATCACCCCTTACGTCATCAAAACGACGTCACCGACGCCACTAAGGTCAAGGTCACGCAGAAACTTAAAATTTTTTGGCACTTTTGCCGTTTCTCACACTACGCTCCGAGTTTCAGTCAGAGTCCCCGTGACCTTGACCACTTGGAGCGAATTTTCGACGAGAAACGGCAAAAGTGCCAAGTTAAACTCGAGTTTCTGACATGACTCTGCCTAAATGGGCAATCGGTAATACCTCAGGTGACCTTGAACCAGCACAACACCCACAATTTCATATTACTGTGACCTTGAAAACTTAACAACGGAGCGCCGACACCGATGCGCACCCCACGACAGCCACCGAGTGACTGACTGTCAGGCTCTGTGTACTCTAGGTATATCGGCTTGAGAGACTAAGACTCTAAACTGTCAGGAATGGGAGTAACTAACTGAATTTTGCAAGGAAAAGTCATTTCATCTAATATTCTAAACAAATCTTCATCAGTAAAACTGACATTAGTCTGTTTGGTATAAAACCTAGGGTGTCCACGCAACAGTTTGCGCCACTTAGCTAAAGTCGAAACCTTCTTAACTTTGAGTGGTGGATAGTGAGCAACTAACAAAGTCTTAACACGGCTAAGTTTCTTACCTAAAGCGTCCCGCGACATGGCTTCCCCTCACAAAAGTCCGCACAATACTGAGAGACTGCTTGTAGCGCATGAGTCAAGGGAAAAGAGGTGGGGGAAACAGCAGGAGTGGGGGAAGGTCACAGTGGTGGGGGAAGGTGAGGTGGTACGCTGGAGTATCGCATCACTTCACCATGAGCTGTCCTACAGTCAACACACTGTTCTCTCGGCCCGAGTTGGCACTAGAAGAAACATTTCTGTACAGCTTAGGCTGTGAGAGCCGAGGAAGCAAAGTCAAAGTGGAAATTGTGTTAAACTCCAAGATGAAGAGTCTCCTAAATAAACTAATTGTATCCCTGCAATCTCCTATAACTTTAGAGAAATACAACTTTATTAAGCGACACCTCATACTTTGGCAAAACGAAGCGGAAATGGAAAAGATTACAGTAAAATTAATGTAACTTAAAACTTGGACTGGACACTCATGGCGATACCACGTGGCGTGCAAACGCCACCCTAAACATTACAAGTTAGGTTATTGAGCACCTCTGGTACGATAACCGATGTGCTAGAGTTAAAGTGTGATGACCTTGAGTCAAAACACTGAAATACCACAAGTCGATATCGTCCCAAAGTTAAAGTGTAGTGACCTACATTCAGAACTTGTAAAATTACTTACATATAGAGAGCTAGAGAACAGCGAGACGCACCGCATGGAAGCCGGAGGACATACTGGCGAAGCGGTGTTGTGCAGCCTAGGGACCCAGTTGTGGTGGGGGTATAGCCAACACTTAGAGTACAAGTGTTGTGGGTGACCTTGACCCACTTAACTTACCTGACCCCCCCCCCCCGACAAAAATGCGAACCCCCCCCCCCCCCGACAAAAATGCGAACCCCCCCCACCCCCCCCTCACCCCTGATATCCTGGGCGTGGCAGCCCCGGCGGGGATATAAGGGGGTCCAGCCAGAGCCGGCTCGCAGTCCGCTCCCGCGCGTTGAACGTGAACGACCGGGACGGACCGCCATAGGCATCACTAAACATTAAATGGCGCCTTCAGTGTTTAGCGAAGTCTACTCTAACTTTAAGACTTGTATTAGTTGTAAGATATTGCGCTTGCGTTTGGGTATTGCGAATTGTTTTATATGAGAGTGTTTTACTTGTACCCTATGTCTCCTGTGTCTTTTATCCTTTGTGTCTTGTTTGTTATATGTGTTTAATGTGTATGTGCTTGTTCCAGCATTGACTACGTTGAGCTCAATTGTGTGTTGTAAGTGTGTTATATGTTTCTAAAGTGTATACGCTTGTTTTAGCAATCCCCCCTTGAGCTTTTTCAATGCTCAAAGTAAATTGTAAAGTCAGGGAACGGGAGTAGGCCCCCGTGTAAAGCCACTTTTAATAATTGGTAGGCTCCTGCCAGGCATGCAAAAGGTTGCGGATGGCATTTGGGGAGCATGTCCGTTTGTAAGCTGGCAAGCAAAAGGTTGTGGCGGCCTCTGCACTCGGACCGAGGACGTAAGCCATTAGGGTGTCCTCAGTATGTTTCCCTTCTGGAAACTCAAAATTATGTAAATGAATCTTTGTTAGCTATTTGTGTTTTTAGTCCCCAAGGCCCCCGAACATTCGTGGTTCGCCATGGATGTACGGGGGCCGAAATTTTTTAATGTCCGTGTGGCCTTGACCCACAAAGACTTGTAAAAATTCAATGCATTGTAAATTAAAAAATATTAAAGATAGGTTACGGGAGTAGGCCCCCGTGTAAAGCCTATTTTAATTATCGGTAGGCTCCTGCCAGGCATGCAAAAGGTTGCGGATGGCATTTGGGAGCATGTCCGTTTGTACGCTGGCATGCAAAAGGTTGCGGCGGCCTCTGCACTCGGACGAGGACGTAAGCCACTAGGGTGTCCTCAGTTTGTTTCCTTCTGGAAACACAAAATTATGTAAATGAATCTTTGTTAGCTACTGAAAAGACAATGCAGTAAATGTTTACAAGTCTTGCGTGGCGAAGGGTACACGACATTGGATGTTGCCTTGTTGTCATAGTTGGGTCTCTTCGGAGGCTACAGCGATGACAACCCAAGTGCCTCACACCCCCAAAGGGGGGTGTGGGGCTTAATTTTTTTAAAGTTTTTTTGTGACCTTGACCTAAATATGTAAAATCTTTCAAAGTGTTTAACAGTCAGGTCTTATTAACACAGTTAATACATTAATGTCTGTTAAAAAAATATAACAGTTAGGTATTTGTAACCCACAAGTTTGGAGTTGTTTATAGTTGGGTCCCTTGGGAGGCTTCAGCTATGGTAACATAAATGCCTCAAGTGGGGCTTATTTTTTTAAAAAAGTGCGAACCCCCCCCCGGCAAAAAGTGCGAACCCCCCCCCCGGCAAAAAGTGCGAACCCCCCCCCACCCCCACCCCCCCCCCACCCCCACCCCCACCCCCACCCCCACCCTGATATCCTGGGCGTGGCAGCCCCGGTGGGGATATAAGGCGGCCGGGCTGCACGCACTTCTCATTCCGGTCCAAGCTCCCATACGGACAGGTACTCTCTCTCGCTCTTGAGACTTTTGTTTTACAAGTTCACTTCTTTCTTTACATCTATTCTTTTCATTCATTACAATGGGTAAAATGGGTCTGAAGCTGAAAAACTACCCATCAACTTCAACCTCGACCGACACGTCTCGACCCTCATCATCCTCGACTTCGATCCTGGAATACCTGATGACTGCGAACATCCTGAGCTGCCTGACGATGCCGCCACCGCCGCCGCCGCCGCCACAGCCCGCCTCAATGCCCAGCCTGTCGCCATTGCCGGCGACAGTGGAAGAGGCTGGTGCACAGCCATCGTCAGGAGAACTCGTCAAGTCGTCAGGTCGAGTCCCGGTAGCCTCTCCAGCACTCTCGCTGCTATCGGACTCAGGATCGGAGTCTGCGGTTTTTGAAGAGACGTCTAGGTCGAGGATCACCCCATACAGCAGAACCCGGAAAATCCTCTCATACACTACATCCCAATGTCCCTCACCTATATCCCCCATGCCACCTACACCAACCAAACCACCCCGTAAATCCATCTTCTCCCCTGATCTTCCCACCATAGACCTAACACGCTCTCCTACCCCGCCCAAAATTGTTTGCTCCATCCCGCTTGAACAATCTTTGCCCCTTCTACCTCCTTCCAGCCCCATCCCTTCTAGCCAGCCTAATTCAGAGAAGCTCCAAGACACTCCGCTAAAGAGTCCAACACAGAAACGTAAACGCGTTAAAGCCCCTGCTGGCAAGGGTAAGAAATGCGATTACGCTTGGATGTCTAGTAAGTTTGGGGTTTTGTGTTGCCAGAAACTTGCTTGTGCAGAAGGGGATCGCTGCCAACGACACCTCAAAAGTACAGTCAAATTTCGGCAATTCAAACCCTATACTCTGTACATTAAGCCTAAAACGTTCAAGTTCAGACATCCCCACGGTCCGCAACCGCGGGATATTAGAAGGCTAAAGGTTGATGAAAAATATTATTTCATTGGTCAGACATATGGAGCAGGTAATAAGAAAGTAGAAATCGTTGTAAAAGGTGAAGGCCACCTTTGTACAATGCAAGTACCACCTCGGATGGTACAAAGAGAATTTTTCATCCCTAAAGCCTATCTAATACGAAGGAAAGGATGTGAAACCGTGTGGGAAATGGACTAGGACATGGGCCCACCAAAAAAACAAAATTGTTAGGCTGTGTTGGACAATATTTAAAAAGTCTTTTTCCAAATTATGTTTCCAAATTTAGTCTTAACCCTCTTAAAGTAAGGGAGAGGGGTATTATACAAGTAAAGTTATATAAAAAAAAAAAAAAAAAAAAAAAAAAAAAACACTTGACTTGTATAATACTTTAACCTGGCGGTGATGTAAAGTCACTGGGACAATCTCAAACCGTGTCCTTGAGGGCGAAGACTAAGTTACAAAAATCTTTAACAAATAAAAACTTACCTCCAAACACTTGTAGCTTGCTACAAGTGTTTGGAGGTAAAAATTTTTCAAAGTTTGAATGACCTTGACCCATATAAATTACTGTTTAAAGTAAAGTGCTAACCTTACAACTAATGTTGTGTATCACGTGATACCCCCACTCTAACGCTCTTACTAAGCTTGTATGAGCCGTTCATTTGCTTCAGTCTGTTTCTGTGCTCCGTGGTAAACATGTCACGGTACAATTACAAAGGTGGTGACTTCTTGATAGATCAACACAATGCTTGGGAAGTGCTAAACCAGCATAGAATGGAAGTTGAGTATTGTATAAGACGAGACGGGTCTACATTTTATCTATGTATTATAAACAACCAAACTCATAAGTATGAACACTGGACAAAAATTAATTATAACAACATAGATGAGCTGTTTGCTTGGGTGTTTGAGGTGTGTAAAGTTATAGAAGAAACCAAAATAATGGGTGTGCTAAAGGTATGTAAAACTGATGACCGGGAAGACTAAGCAAAATTTCTTTAAACCCCCCCCCCCCCGTGTTATCCCCACCACTAAAAATGGGTATATATAGGAGTGGTGATCAACCGTCCTCTCATTCTGCTTTACACCGTTAAGCTGAACACCACCATGTCTGCTATGAACGTCCCAGCCTCTACCTCTGGCCCGGCTGCCTCCAACTCCAGCCCGAGCATTGGACCAATCCGATCGGGGCCTTCGTCAAGGAGTCGTGTCCGATTCTCCGGCTTTGGTCCTGTGAGGAAGGAGTTGCGGAGCAGCGGAGCTTCTCAACCAACCACGATGGACGCATCAACCCAGACTCCACCAAACATCATCGAGTGGTACGACGAAGTCATAGAGCAAAGGGACAGAATGCTAGAGAATACTCGCAGGGAGCTACTTTATATCCGGAGTAAATGGGAAAAACTAATTAAGAAGTGTGAAAGCCTGTTGGACAGTGATGATAGTGAGGATGAGAGTGGATAGGTGTGTGGGTAAAGACTTGGACTGGGACTTGTGTGTTTGTATGAATGTGTGCGTGAATGTGAAATACAGAGCGGGGGATAGATCACTCTGTGGCAATGGACTAACATGCCACTTAGTGATCTATCCCCCGTTCTGGTAATGTTTTTGGATGGCCTTGACCCACTTTACCAAGGCTAGCTAGTACCCCCACCACTGATAAGTGTATATATACGGGTATTAACGTGCAGTTTGGTTATTCTGCTTTGTACCGCTTAGCTGAATACAGCACTGTAACATGGCTTTCAACTCCAAAACTTCTCAGGCTTCCTCTTCTTCTTCAAGAAGGCGTGCTGCCAACGTCCTGCCTGCTACTCGTGGACCTGCTCGACCATTCCACAGCATAACTGTTGCTCGGGCAAACGCCTGCAAAGCTCCGATGCTACGGACCTTGCTGGAGGTAAGCCAAGACGGACAAGGCTTGCTCAGTCCTGGTCAACGGCAGGAGCAAGAAAGGCGTATGGCGTACTTCAGGCTGCAGGGTGTAGTTCCCAGCTTGAAGTTAGGCGATCCGAGAGTAGCAAGCATCAACGAGGCAGCGGACTACATATCACACCTTCACAGTGTTTTAGAAGTAAAGGACCAACAAATTGAAAACTTAAAAGAACAATTGAAACAATTTAACTTTAATCCTGTGGAGTTTGTGGAAGCAGTGATGAGTGATAGTGATGATGAAGGAACTGAATATATATTGGGTATGTAATGAAAGACTTGGACAGGGACATGTGTGTGTGTGTGTGTGTGTGTAGAATACAGAGCGGGGGATAGACTACTTTGCGGCAATGGACTAGCATGCTGCTTAGTGGTCTATCCCCCGCTCAAAGGGTAGCATTGGATGACCTTGACCCACTTTACAGCAAGGACAACCGGTTAACTGGTATAAAAGAGGGGGTCTATACATCTCGACTTCATTCTGCTTTGGACCTTCCAGTGGAACGCTAGAAACAATGAGTGGATCGCTGCTTGGTGCTAACTTGGACAGGTATTCTGTGATGGTACACTATGAAGATTGTAGAGACATGTTGACGGCTGTGTATGATTGTTTGGTGAGAAAAATCTTTCAAGAAAACTGCCAATTTATGTTAGCGTGGAAAAGAAACTTGTTTGTTGATGGTCATGCTACAATGCAAAGCATGAACCACCTTCATGTGTTAAAAGTAGGACATCATAATTTGGATGAACTGGACGATATGTTTAGGGAGCTGGAGTGTTTGATACATCAGGAATGTAAACCATGTGAAATTGAAATTTTTAAATTGGATATGGAATTAGAATAAAATGTGTTAAACAGGACTTGGACTTGGACTTGATTGAGGTTTTGTAGAACAGAGCGGGGGATAGATCACTTTGCGGCAATGGACTAGCATGCTGCTTAGTGGTCTATCCCCCGCTCAAAGGGTATCTTTACGTGACCTTGACCCACATAAATTGTATAGTTGGTGGGGGTATAAAAAGGGTAAGCAAATTGGATGGATACAACACTTCCATACCATGGCTCCACTTGACAACACCGTGTTCCATCGCAACAGAATTGTCTCTATTCTGGAGGTAATACCTCTAGAAATTATAGAAGTAGAGGACCAACTACCTGCGGTTGATCAAGAAGAGGAGGAGGAAGAGATAATGGATATTGAAACGGACTCTGACGAAGCTGGTTCAACGGACAATGAAGTGGACTTGCACGCCTACGAAACATTAGAGTCGTCATCTGAGTCGGAAATGGAATTCCAATTGGAAATCGAAGAAGAAGAACAAGAACAAGACACTCCCCATCGTCCAATGGATAGGATGTTAGTTGCCAGAAGAATTATGTATTGTCATCGCTGCCTATTCCGTGATGAGGATGATTCCGACTCTGATGGTGATGTTTCACCCTTGTAAAAAGTTTAAACAAAAAGTTAAAAAAAAAAAAAGAATGTGAGCGGGGGATAGAGCACTTTGTAGTAAATGATGCTGCTTAGTGCTCTATCCCCCGCTCAAAATAATAATTCCAAATGACCTTGACCTACATAAACTTGCTCAAACAGACGTCTTTGAAAAAACTTGTACAAATTATTGAATCTAGACCAAATATCATCAATTTATCAAGCCTACTGATAAATGTATTACAAACGGTTGTGTAAAGGCTAAATTTAGCACATGAGTGATAACCTGTTTCCATATGACGTCACTTTCCCTACCTATCTGCCTCGGATATAAAGGGTCCCTGTGGAGTGCGCTGCTCATTATTGCGTGGACATTCACAGAGTGTACATTCAAAGCCAAACTGTTTGAAATGGCTCTTTGCGACATTTGTGGGGAAATCTTTCAAGACGAAGATCTTTTCACCATACACAGAGAATTACATGAAGACGAAGATAGAAAAGAAGATATTACCATGGATGAAATAGACTTAGACTCAATTGACCGGTTTTTGGAAGAGCACCAGAAGCAGACGGACTACTGGGACAGCTATCTACAGCAAATGCAAAGAAAAAGACCTAGTGTGATCCAATTTGCTGGTGCTGGACCATCTACTGCTAGAAGACCTTTTGAAGAAGAAGACACTGAAGAAGAGGACACTGAAGAAGAACTGGAAGATGTGAAACAACTGCGCACCATGGCCTTGCCAGGACGAGTTGTAACACATTTCAAAATTAATAATGTTCAATTGGAATTGGAAACATTTATAACCCAGGCTAAGGAACTTGTTGGTCAAACCTTGAGGGAAGAACTACAAAGATTAAATTTTATTAAATTTGGAATGGTGTTAGAGGCTATGTTTAACAATACTGATGGTGAAACAGCATTGAGAGCGTTCATTACCAAAAACCGAACCCTTACCTTCACCTCCAACATCGATGATATTATTGAAGAATGCTTGGAAGAACTTATAACAAAACTTCAAGAACATGAAGGAAGAGGATCTGGATGGACTTTGTCATCAATTGAAGGTATGGATGTAAGGGTTCACAAGCATGGATATGGTTTAAGGGGTAGTAGTTTTATCCCTCTACCAAAGAAAATCCAAAACACTAAATCGTGTAGGAATGTGCAAAATGAAGGTAATGAATGTTTCAAGTATGCAATGTTAACCAAGTATGTTAAAGATCATCCTGAAAGAGTTGGTAGAGAATATTACGAAAATGAACACCGCTACAACTTTCAAGGTCTCACCTATCCAGTTACCTTGAAAGACATTGGCAAATTTGAAAAGAAAAATCCTGGCGTTTCAGTCAATGTTTTTGGTCTGGATGATTCGAACAACGTTTATCCTTTGCGGGTAGTAAAAGTTGAACAGAGAAACCACACGGATTTGCTATTGATAACTAAGGGTGAAATTTCCCATTATGTATGGATAAAGGACTTTGTAGCCTTGGTATGGAATCAATTATCAAAACATAAACGTAGGTTAACAGTGTGTAAAAGATGTTTCTGTTTCACATATAAAGAACTAAGACGTGGAGGATCTGAATGGATGACGGAACATAAAAGACTCTGTAACGAGAATTATGAAGTGAAGGTTAGTCTGCCACCACCATCTCGAGCGTTTATCCAATTCAACAAAACAATCCACCAATATCGTATTCCACTGGTCATCTACGCAGATTTTGAATCTACGTTAATATCACAGGAGCTGCCGGACGGTGAGGTGACTAGAAGAACAAAATACCAGCTGCACCAGCCCAATAGTTTTTGCCTATTGGTGAAGTCAACCTTGTCTGAGAACCAATTGCAAGACTATGGTTTAACATCCACTCCAATACTCTACCGTGGGGAAGAAGCCGCTAAGTATTTTGTAGACCTGTTGTATGACATTGCTGAAAAGGTGCAACGCTTATACGGCAATGTTGTACCTATGGAACCTTTAAACCAAAAGCAACAAGAAGAATACAACGTAGCGACAAGATGTTATCTATGCAAGAAGACCTTTAGTGAAGAAAACCAAAAAGTAAGAGACCACGATCATCTGACAGGGTTATACAGAGGAGCTGCTTGTAATTCATGCAATATAAATTACAAACTGCCAAACTTTATTCCTGTTGTTTTACACAATCTTAGCGGCTACGACTCCCACTTTATTATACCAGAGTTAGGAAGAGATGACGGTAAAATTGATGTTCTTGCTACAACATTGGAAAAGTACATCAGTTTTTCAAAAACAGTAGGTAAAATTAAACTTCGCTTTGTAGACTCTTACAGATTTATGCCATCAAGTTTAGCCAAATTGTCAGAGAACCTAAGAAGAGAAGACTTAAAAGAAACAAGCAAAATTGTACCTGAAGATAAATTGGACCTAGTATTAAGGAAAGGAGTTTTCCCCTATGATTATATAACTTCTACAGAAAAGTTTGAAGAAACTAGTCTTCCACCGATTGAAGCCTTCAATAGCAAATTAAACGAAAGTGAAATCTCCGTTGAAGACTACAATCATGCATGTAATGTGTGGAATCAACTAAACATTCAAACCTTGGGGGAATATTCTGACTTTTATATAAAATTGGACGTAACTCTGCTGTGCGATGTGATGGAAGAATTCAGAAACACCTGCTTCTCCGCCTATGGACTGGACCCTCTACACTCGTACACATCTCCAGGATTAGCATGGCAAGCTATGCTAAAGTCAACCAACTGTCGACTGGAACTTCTAACGGATATTGATATGGTGCTCATGATGGAATCTGGTGTACGGGGCGGTTTGACACAAGCTGTAACACGTCATGTCAAAGCCAACAACAAGTACATCCCCGGCTTCGACGAGCAACAACCATCGGTCTACCTTGGCTACTTTGACGCAAACAACCTTTATGGTTGGGCAATGTCAAATCCGCTTCCCTACGCTGACTTCAAATGGATCGACCCGGCCACCATCGGAGACATCTCACAGATTCCAAAGGATGGTCCAAAAGGCTATATTTTGGACTGTGATTTTGAATACCCGGAGCACCTTCATGACCATCACTACGACTTGCCTCTCCTAGCCAAGACTGAAGTTTCACCGACAGGAAGATGGCCAAAATTGATGATGACCTTGGAGAATAAAGATCGTTATGTGGCTCACTACTGGGTAGTTCAACAGGCTCTTGAATTGGGTCTACGTATAGTAAGAATTCATAGAGCAATTGAATTCACCCAGTCTTGTTGGTTGAAACCATATATTGATTCCAACACTACAAGAAGAGCTGCAGCGATAACAGCATTTGAAAAGGACTTCTATAAATTAATGAACAATGCCATCTTTGGGAAGACCTTGGAGAACAAAAGAAAACACAAAAATGTAAAATTAGTGAGTGATCCTAGGAAATTGGAAAAATTAGTGCAAAAACCAAATTTCGGAACATCCATGATTATAAACGAAAATCTAGTCGCTGTCAGTATGAAGAAAACAACAATAGTCATGGACCGTCCGTTATACATAGGTATGTCGATTTTGGATATAAGTAAAACCCTGATGTATGATTTCCATTATAACAAAATGGTTAAACACTACGGAAGGGAAAACATTGGAGTCGCATACATGGATACGGACGCGTTTATCTACTGGATAAAGACTTTGGACATGTATGAAGACCTAAGGACTTTTCCATACAAAGAAGATTTCGACTTTTCTGACTATCCGAAGAACCATCCAAATTTTAATGAAAAATATAAAAAAGTAATTGGAAAATTCAAAGATGAAGCAAATGGAATGCCTTTAGAAGAAATAGTGGCGCTGATGGCGAAATTGTATTCATTTAAGATGTACCACGAGAACAACACACCGACAGTCAAGAAAGCAAAAGGAGTGAAGACATCTTATTTGAAAAAACACGTAACATTTGACCACTACAAGACTTGTTTGTTTGAAGATACTACGATATCAGCAACATTCAACAATATCCGAAGCTTCAAGCATCAAGTCTACAGTGTCACCGAAATTAAAAAAGCACTGTCAGCTCGGGATGATAAAAGACATATTTTGCCCGACAAAATCCACACTCTTCCTTTCGGCCATTACTCCTTAAACCCTATCAACTAGTAACCTATTCTTCGTCCTTCTACAACTTCGACCTTATTCCTTTCTCCTTCCGTAAAAAAATGGGGAACACGGCAAGTCCAACGCCATGTTCCCCATTTTTTTACACAAGTTTGGATGACCTTGACCCATATAAATGATGTGAATATTTAAAACAGCATTCATTGTGATTATACATGTGATACAACAAACATTGAAACCTGCAATATGAAGGACTTGAAGCAACAAATTGTCAACGAACTTCATAAACCTGCAGAAGAAAGTTTCCACGAAGAAATACGGTGATAAAAGGAATTAATGATTTATATCAAGCGGATTTAATCGAAATGATTCCTTATAGCAAACAAAATAAAGGATATAAATACATATTGACTGTTATTAACTGTTTTTCAAAAATGGCAGATGCTTTACCACTAAAAGATAAAAGTGGCAAAAGTGTTACAAAAGCAATGGAAACAGCTATACAAAGAGACAAACATACTATTAAACATTTACAAACAGATGATGGAAAAGAATATTTTAATAAGGAATTTGCAAATTTAATGAAAAAACACAATATAAACCATTATTCAACCAATTCAAAAGTAAAAGCCTCAATAATCGAAAGATTCAATAGAACTTTAAAAAGTGCAATGTATAAAATGTTTTCCAACAGAGGATCGCACATATGGATTGATATGTTACCAAAACTTATAAACGATTACAATAACAAATTTCATAGGACTATCGGGATGAAACCAAACCAAGTAACTAGTAAAAATGAAAACCTTGTATTAAAACGTATAAAAACGAATACTAAACCAAAAGTTGAAAAACTAAAGCCTAAAAAATTTAATGTGGGTGATAAAGTGCGAATAAGTAAATATAAAGGTGTATTCAGTAAAAGATACCTGCCAAATTGGACCAATGAGGTTTTTACTGTATTCAAAGTACAACCTACAGTACCTGAGACATATATTTTAAAAGATAATAAAGGACAATTGCTTGAAGGAGGGTTTTATGGACATGAAATGTTAAAATCAACAGTAGGCGATGTATATTTAGTTGAAAAGGTGTTGCAACGGAAAAAAGATAAGGTCAAAGTACGATGGTTAGGATTTAATAAGACGGAAGATTCTTGGATACCTAAAAAGGATTTGATATAACGATAGAGAATCATTTTAGGTTGAACCATTACAAAGGATGGAGATAGTACCACAAAAAGAGAGTTTTACTATTAATAATATAGATGAACTCACAGTGGATAATTCAGAATTCAATAGTGGGAAACATGGCAATTTGTTACCAAACACCGTTCGTTGTCTGGTTACCGACCTTCCAACTGTGGAAAAACTAATGTAGTATTCAATTTGATTACAAACCCTAAAGGATTACGATTTAACAATCTATATGTATTTTCAAAATCACTACAACAACCAAAGTATCAATTATTGGAAAAGATACTGACTAATGTGCCTGAAGTTAAATATTTAAAGTTTAATGCAAGCGAGAGTGTCATGCAGCCACAAGAAGCTAAACCATTCTCCGTGTTTATATTCGACGATGTATCTTGTGAAAACCAAAACACAATAAGGAATTACTTCGCTATGGGTCGACATAACAACATAGATAGCATTTATATTGGCCAAACTTACAGCAAAATACCTAAACAACTCATTAGAGACAATGCAAACATGTTAATTGTATTTAAACAGGACGAAACCAACCTTAAACATATATATTTTGATCATGTAAATGCGGATATGACATTTGAACGATTTAAAGAGTTGTGTGGAAAGGCTTGGGCTGAAAAGTATGGGTTCCTAACAATTATGAAGGAACAACCGCTAAACAATGGTCGATACAGGATAGGATTTGATAAATTTATATTAATACATTAAACGCGGTATAACACATTCATTGTTGTACAACACGTCTTGCTACAAACATGGTTAACCAAGAAAAATTAGTAAAAGAAATAAAATCACTTAGTGATTCTATTCGGGCTAAAAACAGAGCATTGAAACTAGGTATTAGCGAGAGGGAGAAATTCCTTGAATCTACTTTTAAACCTATTACTGAACCCTTGAAACAATTAAACAAAAAATTTGCTAAACCTGTATTGGAAGGAGATGCGATTGCACCTATTACGAAGTTTGAAAGAGAAAATGTAAAATCAGAAGAGTTTAGTGATGAAGACCCGGAATCCTCTACGTATAGTGGTTTTACCGGTGGAGAACCTGAAAGAGAGCTAGAATCACCGGACTATAGTGGAATAAAAGAATTATATGAAGTAAAAGCCAAAAGAGGACATGAAGTTGTATCAACTGCTAGTGAAGAGGAAAAAGAAGAAGAGACAAGGGAAGGTCCGTCAAACATAAGCTTGTTGGGTGAAAACATTCATAACAAAGGACCTTTAGGAAGGAAATACATGATAAAAATGTTAGCTGGAACAAATCCTAATAAAAACTACCATAGTTATGGGGTAAGACTAACAGAAGACGGTTTAATGGTTGGTAATAGCCCGGTAAACATTGATGAACATGATAATATTATTGTTGGTAATCAAAGATATAAGGGCACAAAAGGATTATTTGAATTATTATTTGAAAATAAGCCTTCAGTATCGTTAGTGAAAGAAAAAGACATGGAAGCATATAAAAATATTTTGGAACAGACAAATGCATATAGGAGAAAGTATTTACCTGACCAGCCTCCTTTTAGATCTAAGTCTTTAAAATATAAAGAATTTGTATCCAAGTTAATACCAACTAGAAGACAAACAATGCCGTTAACACAAAGAAAACCTGTAAAACGAAGATTTATGGCATCCACTTTGGATGTAAGTGCTCAGGAACGAAGAAAAAGAAGTAAGTCCGTTACAGGTACAGGTTTAATGAAGAAATTATATAACACAAATGTGATTTATTATAATAACATCAATAAATTGGTGGATAGAATGAAACTAATACATGAAGCTAAAGAAGCGGGTCATACTGGATTGGAAAACGAATGGGTGGCTTTAGTGGATGAACTCCGAAACCGTGGGGTAATCTCATAAAAATGCGTTACTCCTTAGAGTACTATTCAGTTGCACCATGAGTGTTGACAAGTTCGGACGTTACTCCTCGGATGGGTTATATTATGCGAATAATTTAAAAAGAAGTGCTGGTTTACCACAAACACCTGATGGAGATTATGATATGAGTAATAAAAGGTTAAAAAACATAAAAGATCCTTCGGATGAAAACGATGCAATAAACTTAAAAATATTAAAGGAAAAGATATCGCCAACATTAAAACTACAAAATAACACATATGACGCGGAAGATCATAGAATTATCAACGTTGGTAAACCAAATGAAAATGGTGATGCGATAAACAAAGGTTATTTGTCATCTGAATTAAAAAATACGTTAAAATTCAATGGGAAAACGTATAGTGCCAACAATAAACGGTATATCCAACGTAGATGACCCTAAAGATGCAAAAGACAGCGTAAATAGACGCTATTTACATTCTTTGATACCTGAAAAGACAAAAGATGGATTTTCTTTTTATAAATTTGTTATTAATGATATAGGCTATCCAAAAACTGAAAACGATGCTGTAAATCTAAAATATATTAAAGATCATTGCATCATACGTGATGTAGGGGTTATAGATTGTTTTAATAATTGTTTAGCAAATGTTAAAGATGGTTCGGCGCCATCAGATGGTGCAACAGTGGGTCAAATGATGGAAACCTTAAAACAAGAAACAACCTCTTTTGTAAAACAAGATCAAGTAGTATCGAAGCAAGGGGATGAATTTGTTCAAGGTAATGAAAAATTTAATTTATTAACATACAAAAATGATGCTTGGGATTGCATGGATAAAAAGTTATCAAATATGGGATGGGGTTATGAAAAACATGATGCAGCTGCTTTATCACAAACCGTACATCTAGATCCAGATAAATATTTTAGATGGTTTACATGTAATAATAGAGTGATAAGAGACTTGGCACAAGGAAGAGAAGCAAATGATGCTGCAACTGTAGGACAGACCATTACAACATCATTAAAGGATAGTAAAGTGTATGATTGTAATAATAAACGTATAACAAACCTTAAAGACCCTGAACATGTAGATAATGCTGTCACTGTTAATTTTCTTGTAAAAGTTTTAGGTAATGCGATATTTGATTTACACAATCATTTCACACCGGAAGTTCTTCGAGGAGGGCCAGGTCATAAAATTTGGGATGAAGCCTCGAGAGGTGGTTGGATTAAACGGGAAATTTTTAAAAAGTACTTTATTCACCCTAATACACAACAGTTTAGATCATCAAATTGGGGTGATATTGATATTTAATAAAAGAACACAATAAACAACTTCATTTATTTCCAACTCGTCATAGAGTTAACACATGAGTTGCACATTGCGATTATAAAAGGACAATAATGACGTTCAAGTACATCAGTCCATATCGAGACACTGCAAGGAAAGGAGGTGGGATCACGTCCACAGCGGTTTCTCTGTTAAGTAAAGCTTTAAAACAAATTCCAGTAGGATCCATAGTAAATAGAGCAATAGACGCATTACCATACGAATTTCATATACCAGGAGGTTATCAGTATTGCGGACCAGGAACTAATTGAAAAAACGACTGGAAAGAGGCGATCCTGGCATAAACAAGTTAGATCAGGCTTGTAAAGAACACGATATCGCATATTCCACGTTTGCCGATTCAAAAAATAGATCAATAGCTGACAAAAAGCTTGCGGACATAGCTTGGCAACGAGTAAAATCAAGTGACGCTAGCATAGCAGAAAAAGCAGCAGCTTTAGCAGTAACAGCAGGTATGAAGGCTAAAACAGCAGTAGGAGGTGGAAGAAGGAGGAGAAAGAGAGTAAAAAGGAGGTCAACCACAAGAACACATGGAGGAAATATAAAAAGAAGACGACGATCTACAAGAAAAGGCAGGAAGAAGCCCACCGTGTGGTCAATGGTAAAAACGGGGCAGGTCTTTACCTAAGACCTTATCGTGCATATTAAATGAAAGAAATCAATTGGTCATACCACATAAAGCATTAACCAATATTGAATTATTTAAATATATTTCCTGTTTAAAAATACCATTTTTTTCGCGGTGTGTTTATGAAAGACAGTTTACCAAAGAAAATGTGGCAAAATGAGACTGGAATTGTAAATTTGGATAATACTGAAGGGCCTGGCACCCATTGGGTTTGTTATAAGAAACTAAATAACAATGTATATTATTTTGATAGTTTCGGTAATTTGCCACCACCAAAAGAACTTCAAAATTACTTTAAATCTGCTAAAAACATATATTATAACTATAAAAGAGAACAACCTGATAATACTTCAATATGCGGCCATTTATGTTTGGAATTTCTAGCTAAAAGTATCAGTCACTATTGAGATGTCTTCCTATACGGTATCATTAACAGGAAAATCGTCCAATTTACGAAGTATCCTTTTTCCAGCGTTACGCTTGCAAAAAGGAAGGTTTTGGGAGGCGGCACTATTGGATTTTACAACGTACAACTCTATTCCCAATGTTACGGAAGGTAAAAATAACATATTGCATTATTATAAGGGAAAGGATGCCAGTGGAAAATTTACAGACTTACAAGAGTGCAGGTTACCCACAGGTTCTTATGAAATTGATCATATAAATGAATTTTTGCAAACTAAAATGGGAAAAGACAATATAACATTAAAAGGTAATAATAATACGATGAAAGCTGAAATTACTTCCAAATATTATATAGATTTCACTCAACCAAACTCAATTGGTGATTTATTAGGATTTTCCAACGATGGGCCTGTATTAGAACCAGATGTAACACATTCCGGTAAGAAAACAGTAACAATATTAAAAGTCAATAGTATAGACATAACTTGTAACATTATACAAGGTGCTTACAGGGATGGGGCTAACACCCACATCATACATACTTTTTACCCAAGTGTACCACCTGGATTTAAAATTGTTGAAAAGCCACAAAACCTGGTATATCTACCGTTGAACACCACTTTCATTTCAGACATCGTGTTGAGCGTATTGGATCAAGACGGTAACTTGGTAGACTTCAGAGAAGATCCTATTACGATTAGATTACATTTAAAATCGACACTTTAATACAAAACCATGGGTTTAACATTTAAAAGCGAACAACCTACGGGAAACCGCATTAGTAGCTCTTCAGCTGTGGAGGAGTTAACACGCGAGAACATTCGTTTCTTAGAGAGAATTGGATTAAAATTAACCGAGTATGGATATACTGGATATAGCGCAGGGTCCAACATTCGACGAAACCCTATGGGAAAAAGAATATCACACCCACAACCCTTACACTTCATCGAAATTAAACAATAACGATGAAATTCGTATTCCCATACAAAATCAAGACATTTACACACTACCATGTGAAAGTTACTTGTATATTGAAGGACAAGTTACTAAAAAGGACGGTACTACTGTTGGTACAACAGTTCCATTTATAAATAATCCTATGGCTTTCCTATTTGATGAAATTAGATATGAAATATCAGGTGTAACAGTTGATTCCACTAAAAAAGTAGGTATTACGACAACTTTAAAAGGATTAACATCTATAACACCCAATGAAACCAATTTACTTAAACCTGCCGGATGGGTATTACCTACGATTGACACGATCACTCCAAATCTAAATGGATATTTTGATTTTCATATTCCATTACGTTTGCTGCTTGGTTTTGCTGAAGATTATAGGAAAATAATATTAAACGTTAAACAAGAATTAGTTTTGTTGAGATCTTCTAACGATAAAGACATTATTAAAGCTGCAGATGCTACTACAGATGCGACTTTAGAATGGAAATTAAAATTAGACAAAATTGTATGGAGAGTTCCACATGTTAAATTGGCTGACGAGCATAGAATGCTACTTTTAAGAAAATTAAAAGCCGATCGTGATATTGTTATTCCATTTAGAAGTTGGGAATTTCATGAGCATCCCAGTTTACCTACTACGGATCGACACACTTGGACTGTTAAAACATCAAATTATGTAGAACGAGCCAGGTATATTATATTTGGTTTACAAACAGGTAGAAGAGACGCCATTACTAAACATGCAGGACAATTTGATCATTGTGACTTGAAAAATATTAAAGTTTATTTAAATTCACAATTCTTTCCATACGACAATTTAAATGTGTCATTCACTAAGAAGAAATACAGTATATTGTACGATATGTACGCGAGATTCCAAAGTTCATATTACGGTAAAACAAATACACCTTTATTATCACCCGACAAATATTTCGATGCCTACCCAATAGTTGTAATCTATTGTTCTAAACAAAATGAATCAGTAAAGTCATCAAGTGTGGATATAAAAATAGAAATGGAATTCAACGATGCTATACCGGCTAATACAACTGCATACTGTTTAATTCTACATGATAAAATCGTAACATACACACCTTTAACTGGAATTGTTAAAAATGTATTGTAAGAACCGGTTTTGTTTCATTCCGCGAGTATAAAAGCAGAGCGTACAGACCGCTCCTCATCAGTTTGTTGCCTACTGTTGTATGGGTAGCATCGTATTCAATATGGCTTCTCCTAGTGGTACACCTGAAAATGTGGTAGATATTGAGAAGGAGATATCTGAGTTTTTAGATCCTCAAGGTCACCAGGAAGGAGGTGAACAAAACGTTTGCGGACAACTTCACGCCAGTAATAATGTTGAAGAAAAAGGTAAAAGAAGAAAGACTATACAAAAGAGAAAAAGGGATATTGAAGATAATATTTCTCCAAACATATTGAGTGAGGTATTTTTGCGAATATTTTACCCAATCTCTTCCAGTTTGGATAAAAGTGTTTTAATCGGTGTTATGAAATCTACAGATTATTCCCCTACTGTAATTTTAACTCATGGACCCAAAATGATTTTGTTTACGGACAGTGCTTGGGAATCGTTTATGAAACATTTGCATCTACTAGAATGCTATTTAAGTAGTAACATGTTTGGAAGAAAGACAAGAGTAGGACTTTTGGATTCAAATGTGGAAATTGATATTATTAAACAACGTGGTGATCATCAGCTACGGTTTAGAGACACAACAAGACATGATAACAAAATTCAACTTAATCGAGAGGAGTTTTTCATTTTAACTTGTGCTACTGAACCTATAACAAGATACTTGAGACAATTGGTGTTTTCAAGTTCGATTATTAAAGATTATTTGGAAGACACTTTGGACAAACAACCGGACGCACCTATATTATACGGACCTGTAGATACTTCTATATTTAATAGAGTTCCTCATGAAGTACAGATGTGGAGACAATTGGAAAAGTACGCTCAACTACATAAGAAATCAGTAAAACAGGAAGAAGAGGAAGATGGAGGAGAAGAATCAAGTGTTAGTGATGAAAATGAAAACAAGGAAAATATAAAGATGGAAACTTAAATAACAATGGTTAGTTTTTAAAACAATAACCAAAATTTTGTGGGGTTAGGCCTATTGGGGACGGTGCCCACGTTAAATATACACCAACGCGCCAACAACTGTACGGCCGGGTATAAAAGTAGTACCTACCGTGGTGTGGAAATCAGTTGACCTCCTGACTTCGTAATGAGCAGACGTGTGACCTTCAAAATGGACAAGGGAGAAGAACAACAAGTAAAGTCCAAGCCTGGTATTATTGAGTTTCAAGCGTTTCGTGGTAATGATGATAGATTCATTATAAAAGAACTTGTGTTTTTGGACATGAATACAAGTGTTCCTTATTCGTTTTTATTTAAACCACCATGTTCTTATTCGTCTTTAACTAGTAAAGCCGCTACTACCAACAGATGGATTTCAAAACACTTCCATCATATCGATTGGTATGATGGTTTTACAAGTTACACGGACTTGTATCACATTATGCATCACTTTTCAGACAAGTTTACCAATATTTACACAAAGGGGCTGGAAAAGAAAAGATGGATCGAAGGATTTACTCATGTTCCGGTTAATGATGTGGAATTGGATAAGAATTATCAATACATGCTGGAAACCATATGTATTTGTACAAAAAGCCCAGAACATGATAAAGATAGACATTGCGCTTTGAAAAATGCCTATAAACTCGCCTCTTACCTTCAAAATGGGGAAGTGGGGAGTGGTGGGGGGTAACGGAGAGTATATAAGTGGGGAGCAGACAGGGACCTGGCATGAGTATTACTCGAGATTCCGAGACGACAACATCTCCGAGCAAGAAGACGATCTGTAACCTGACCATGGCATCTCACCAGTTCCTTCAGACTTTGGTCGAGCAGTTCAATGCTCACTCCAAGTCAACATATTACCTGTAAAGAAGTGCTCGGAACTAAAAGACGAGAAGCACTACATAATCCATGCTATGAAGAAGATGGAGACTACAGTTGGGGAGGCCATCTGCTGCAGTCTCAGCGAGGCGCCGTTTACTCCGGGGGATGAACCAAAGTTCCAGGTGTACCTGCCCAAGAGATTCGTCCATCTTCTACAAAACGAGGATCTTCGCTCTATTCAACCCGGGTGTCTATACCTGGTGTCGCACGGCTGCACGGGTAGCAATTCTACAGAGTTGACCATCCACATCGCTGACAAGCAGCAGTGTTAGATTTAAGTTTTAATGTTGTACATATGTTGTTGTTGTAATGTTTTATAAATAAACGAATCATAAAAGACAAAAAAAATAAAAAAAAAACAAAAAATGCAACATATCAATATGTGACAAACTTCACGTATTGATATGTTGCATTTTTTTTAAACTTCGCGGGTGACCTTGACCTTTGACCTTTGCATTTCACAACTACCCCCCACTACCGTAATTACCCCCACTACCGCACTAGGATTCAAACCTGCTTGGATGCGAAAAACGGTCATTCTGTTGCCAACTAGCAAACGATGAGCACCTTGTACGAGCTTTGCTTACAACGAGTTATAACTGACGCATCTTTATTCCAGACGGCTTTACGAGATAATATCCCTATAACAGTAAAACAGGATATCGAAGAGTACAAGAAAGATAATAGAGGGTATTCGGGATACTCCTGGTATAGGTTCCAAGACGGGGGAAAAGTTTTGTAGGCCTTGTGGCAATGCTGCCGTCAGAGACCTTCGGACGGTTCGTACAGGAAGGTGGTAGAAAACAGTTTGGATTTCTAGCACCAATGTTTAGATTTGAAAACTACAAGGACACCTGTGCTATTTGTTCCATCCCTTTGTATCAATGGAAAAAGTTTAGAAGTGTTTAATTGCATCTTCCATACCCCCACCACCATTACCCCCACCACTTTTCCATGTACCTCCAAACGCTGTGCCTCGGCTTCATTTCTACTCCAGCAGCCAACCTAGCAACATCAGGATGTCTCTCAACGTCAGTTGCGCAAGTTACGAGGAGGTGAGCATCAAGACTCAGCAGGAGCTAAACGACTTATACAAGGAGTTGCAGCTGATGGTGGCACGAGGCTACCGTATAAATGTGCAAGTTTACGCTTGCAATATACGGAACACCCGGCAGTCAAAGGAAGAGCCTGGACACTCCTCAACGGCTTCCTCACCAGCATCCATGAAGACCGAGCCAGACAACTTGGACTACTTCAGCTGACTAGCAGTTGTATTTCTTGTCCTAACCATTGTAGAATATGTATATTTTTTCATTATATTAAAGAAGTAAAAGAGCAAAAACACCTATCTTGTTACTGACATATAAGCTCAGTAACAAGATAGGTTTTTTTAAAACACAATTTGGATGACCTTGAAACTCCCCCCTCCACTGCTTTGTTACCCCACCACTTGACTATTGGTGTACATGGCACATCGCAATTGGAAACCTCATTCCATCTTCAACAGCCACATCGACAACATCAACAATGGCAAACCTACCAACAGATGAAAGATGTCCTCACGCATGTTGTGACTTCGTCCACGAGTTGGAGAAGAGGATGCAGGAGAGGGCGATAAGAAGAAAGCAGATCCACTCATAAAATATCATGATAGTCAACGGCTATCTTTTATTGTTCGGCCTTATTATGGTTGTACTTTTCATACTGTATGGCATAGTCACATGTGTCGGCAAGGTTGCAGAAGAAAACGCTCGCCACCATCAATTGGAAAGTTTCAATGTTACTTTGTAGGTTTTCCTTTTTTTTTAAAACTTCGTTTGGATGACCTTGAAAACACTACTCCACCACACCCCCCACCACTTCACCATGTTCCTGCATGAGCATCACATCAACCGTCATTCCTTGTCCGACAAGCAACCATGGCAGACAACAACACCATCAGCCAAGCTGACTCCACTACTGATGTTGGTACAAGTACGGGTTGGACACTGTCGATCGATAGTGTACACTATTTGGAAACAATTTGCGAACGGATGAAGGAAATACTGCGGGACAACCCTGGAATCATAATACAAATGAATTTAAATTATGATTGGTCCCAAGTCAGAATGCAAGGGGACGATAACAACGGTCAACAATCTCCACAATATTCGCCCATGTCCCCGATCTACCCTTACGGCGAGTCTGACGTCGATGAAGATGAGGCTAATGAGGATGTGGGGGACAACGAGGCTGAAGAGGAGTAACCTTCATTCCTTTTTTTTAAAACCCAAATTGGATGACCTTGAGAATTCCCCCTCCACTATTTCCTTTTTTTAAAACCCAAATTAAATGACCTTGAAAATACCCCCTCCACATACTTTTGGTTTACCCCCTCTACTTTTCAATACTGTTACCACAGTCTGTAGCTCACATCATTCCTTGCTTAGCTATCATGGCGGACAGCACTCTTTCTCGAGTTGACTCCACTACGGATGAAGAATGGCCATTTTCCTGGAATGTTCATCTGCAAGACTCGGCAGAAGTGGATATGTTGCATGAGAAATTGGTGTATGTATTAAACGAAAACCCCAACATTGAATGTAGAATGACTATGGATTTCGATGCGACAGGGGTCCACACTCAACCTTCTACTTCCAGCCAGCCTGAACCTCAGCTACAGCCGAAGAACTTTACACATCTTTACACTCCAATACGGCCGGAGGATGTGGTTATCAGCGAGGCAGACTCTACTACAAGTTATATTGAACCAACGAATTGGAAGCTTGTTGTTGACACCTTACACAAGGTCGACTTAGTATGTGACAAATTAAAGGAATTGATGATGCAAGATCCTGGTCTTCGTTTTAAAATTGATTTGTTTTTCATCTGGGGAGCACCTGCACGGGGCTCTTCGTCTGACAGCTCTCTAAGTACAACGGATGAGGAGGAGGAGGACGACTAGTTATCTTTTTTAAAACTCCATTTGGATGGCCTTGACCTTTCCCCCTCCACTGAGTTTATTTAAGGTGCACTCTCAATGACTGCAGCATCATTTCATCGCACACCTTCACCACAGCAACATGGAGAGTCAACTCAACTACTGTTGCGAACGGAAATGTTTTTCATGGCCGAATGACATTGATGTTGCGGATGGCCTGGCGTGTAGAAAATGTGAAGCTTTTGGTCAATGCATGTGTAAGTGCAAGTCTTGGAAGAAGCCGAAACCGGAGTTGAAGACATTCCATGTGTACCAGATGAGAGGGCATAAGTACACTTGTTGCCCTGAACGTTGCATTGAATTCACATTAAAACAGCTAACTGGCTGCAAATTGTGCAACAATCATTTTGCAGGTTTTTGCAAACATTATTTAGGAGCCTGTCAGTACAGATCAACTTGGCATACAGAAGCACTCACTATCAATGAAATCGCTATAGATACACAAGAGTAGTCTTTCTACTCTTTTCTTTTTTAAAACTCCATTTGGATGACCTTGACCTTTCCCCCTCCACCCACCTTAGTTTATATAAACCCCATTCCCACTGACCACAGCATCACTTCATCGTGCTCCCTCGTCAAAGCAACATCAGCTATGGAAAGTAAGCGCATCTCATGTTGCGAGCATAGGTGTTTGGAGATACAAGGCGTCACATATTGTGCAAAGAAGCGTTGGGAGGAAGAGACGGGGACAACCTATTGCTGTGAGGATAAGTGTTTCCTCTTACCAAAGTGGCAAGTGGATGGGCTGGCCTGCCGGCAATGTGAATGCTTCGGATGTTGCAGGTGTAGATGCAAGAACCAACAGCTGCCACCACCGGTACTACAAACTTTCAAAATCTACAAATCCAAATACTTTTATACTTGTTGTCCGCAGCGGTGTATTAAATTTCACTTCTCCAATCTTACCAATTGTCGGAAGTGCTACGGACAACCTGATGGGTGGTGCACCTGTTTTCTGGACTCCTGCCGCTACAGATCGGATTGGTTTACAGATCCGTTGGAAATTGATGAGGTCGCCCAGGAAGCACAAGAGTAGTCTTTCTACTCTTCAACTTTTTTAAAACTCAATTTGGATGACCTTGAAATTTCCCCCTCCACTTCCCCATATACCTAGAGTACACAGAGCCTGACAGTCAGTCACTCGGTGGCTGTCGTGGGGTGCGCATCGGTGTCGGCGCTCCGTTGTTAAGTTTTCAAGGTCACAGTAATATGAAATTGGGGGTGTTGTGCTAGTTCAAGGTCACCTGAGGTATTACCGATTGCCCATTTAGGCAGAGTCATGTCAGAAACTCGAGTTTAACTTGGCACTTTTGCCGTTTCTCGTCGAAAATTCGCTCCAAGTGGTCAAGGTCACGGGGACTCTGACTGAAACTCGGAGCGTAGTGTGAGAAACGGCAAAAGTGCCAAAAAATTTTAAGTTTCTGCGTGACCTTGACCTTAGTGGCGTCGGTGACGTCGTTTTGATGACGTAAGGGGTGATGACGTCATCAGCACGTCATTTCTGTGACGTCATGGGTGTGACGTCATCGAAATGACGTCATTAGTGATGACGTCATCGATTGCGTCATCGATGACGTCATCGATGACGTCATCGATGACGTCATCGGTGAGGTCATTGACCTCGATGACGTCATCCCTCAGGTGACCTTGAACTGGGCCAGCATCCTCAATTTTGCACTACTCAAGTTCATTTAAAGCAAGTGTCAATTTCAAAGGTTAATATTGAAATACATTTTAAAGTATACCAAAAACAATTTATCTCAATTTCTATAAAATGAAGGAAGCTTCTTTTAGTGATGATATAATCCATCCCAAACTCATGACACTGAGGACATAGATCTTTTGACTGAGAGGTACGAAACATGTCTCAGTATGTTTAAATGAAAATAATTTAATGTGTTTCCGAACCTCAGGGCTGAGGGTAGAAAATTATCCTTCAGCGGCGAAGGAAGTTACATTACTAGTGATAGAATCACCTAGGACATATACGGCTGGCTAACAGCACCCTAAATTGAATCATGAGATTGGGAAATAAAAGTATGTCATATTTTAATTTCTTTGCTGACAGTCCTTTAGTCGTAAAAAATAAATTGCGTAGAGTCCCGGACGAAAGAAATAAATATTTAGAATTTATAATATTATTTAGTCTCAATAATTGTTCACAAAGTGTAGGTCAATCAATTATTACATTGATCATTATAGTAGTTGTCAGTTGTTATTTGGTTAGTGATATGGGAATAGTGATTACAGTATATTGAGAGCATTGTTGTTACTTATTGCCAATATTATTGTTATTTTTGTTATTGTTGAGTTATTGTTAGATTATCGAATGATGGATATTATACTATTATAATGGCATCACCGACATAGTAATATACAAATAATTATTGCTGATTTATTGTTTTATATTGCATCATTTGAACTGCAGCATCAAAGTTATTATACAAATATTATCAATAGGTAAACCGTCTTGTTGTTATTGTATATTATGCATTTTATCTTCTGTTATGGTTGATATTATTATGTAAAGAGTATTATAATGTAATGGGTTTCCAGTTGGAATAAATAAATAAGTGTTTAATCTCGTAGAATATTACATTTACGTAAATTCAAAAGCATTAAAAACCTGTATGAAAATAAATTTATAATACTATAATTATGAACCTTTTACCGTACGAAGTATCTGTACATTGAAATTCTAATAAACACGTTCAACCACAAATAGGCTTCGTAGTTAGAATTCAAATTAAGTCTCTGGTCAAATAAAGTGCGAAACAGCCACCGAGAACTTAGCTCCAGTTCAGGATTAAGGATTAAGACTTGGCAAGATTGTTTCTAATGAAAGAAACAACCTAAGGAAAGAATACAAATACTTTTTGTGGAAGATTAATCCTCAACCTCTATTAAGAAGCTTTGTTCTTTGAAGATATTAATGAAAATAGCTTTGTTGAAAACATCAATCTGCGATTTGGATCAAAAGTTTAAAAGATTAATTTATAACTAGGGGGCCCGTGCAGCGCAATGCGCTGCATTTATTAGAGTACCGGGTGATCAAACCTTGATCCATGGTAATACTTTGAAAAAATGTCGCTATAGTGAAAATCAGATCGATCTTCATTACCAATTCTCCCACTTCCCAATGTGATAGTGCTGAGATGTGGTGCTCGTTCTTTTAGGTCTAAATTAGCTGAGATTACGTAGTTGTTCTTTTGCCGATATGTCTTAGGGCCTTTGTCTAAACCCTCCTATAAAATTTTAAATAAATTCACAGATGTTGGATCCACATATAGTTCATAAAAAATAAAAACGTAAATGACAAAAGAATAAAAATCAACATTTTATTACTCCCCGGTCCTGTATGAGTTATGCAGCACTCACTGCGGTTGTTTTTGTAGTACTACTGTATAAGGTAGTCAATGACATAGTGTATGAGTCCACATTACTATTTATGCCTATATCCTCTTTAACTTAACTTTCCATGACATTACAAAATTTAAATAAAGAAATCAAATAAATTAAGAGAATCTACATCTTTGTTGGTGTGGTCCATTTTGTTTTTAGTGGCATTTTTATTTTGGTTAACATTTTTCTTTATAAAAACCATTTTTGTAATAAGCTTGTTTTCTATACTGGAGGTAAAAAACTTTTAAATGTTGTCTTTTACACAGTTTTTTTTAAATATGTGTAGCATTGTGCATAAAACATGTTTATACTATAATAGTAAATAAATACCCCCGTCGCAGAAGACCTGCGTACTCAGCGAATTTCCAAACGATCTTAAGATATTGTATTTTCCCCATAAACACCATAGGAATGGGTATGTAGGTTTGCTGACTTGGGTTGTTGTTAGAAAATGTTAGTTTTGTTAGGAAATGTAATAGTTACGATAGGTAAATGTCAAACTGTCTCAATATTCGGCACTTTTTAATTTTCCCCGTAACTTCATGGGGTTTAGTATGTAGGTTTGCCGACATATGGGTGTTGTAAGCAAATATCAGTTACATCCTCCCTAGTGAATGTACATACCAAATATTATCAAGTTATGGTGTTCTTTTCATTTTCCCCATAAACCCCATAGGGGTGAGTACGTAGGTTTGCCGCCATGTGGGTGTTGTAAGCAATTTTTAGTTGAACCCTACCAAGTGAATGGACATACCAAATTTTATCAGGTTATTCCAATAAATAAGCGAGATACAGGGTTTCGTTGATTTCCCATAAGATTAACATGGAAAACCTATTTTTGGCTTTTCTCCGTAACCTGTTAAGCCAAGTTAAAAATTCAAAACACTAAATTGTTTGTTTTTTTAAGTTCTTTAAAATGGTTTTAGTTAAAATTGTTGAATTTTGAAAATTATGCTCCAAAAATGCAAAAAACCCATTTTTGACCCTTTTGAAACCCCATAAAACCCCGTTCCCATAACCCGATCATGCTGGTTCGCGAACTCATGAAAATAGACCTGGTCTTACACCTTCATACCAAATTTCATCAAAATCGGAGGTCTCCTTCAAAAGTTATCAGTACCACGGACACACACACACACACACACACACACACACACACACACACACACACACACACACACACACACACACACACACATATATATATATATATATATATATATATATATATATATATATATATATACATATATATGAAAATGAACGAACGGTGTTTTTGTCTTCTGGGGACCTCGAAATGAAAAAGTAACATGGTCCCGGGCTTAGGTCGTACTATGGCTACTACCGTAATAGCGTATTCCCTATAGGGAAATTCGCTAAAAGGTCATTACACTTACAACCAACTATCCCTTTTCCTTATAGTTTACAGCAGTTTGAAAACCCATGCACACAAATTCGGTGTTCTATTTTAGTATTTGCTACCTTTCATTATTGTTTCAATACCAGTCGGACAAATAATAAGACCCATGTCAAAAATTTCAATTTCCAAAATTTGTTTCGGAAAAAAATGAATTTTTTCAGGTTTAAGTTACAAAAATTATTTTTGTGAACCAAATACGCGTGAATAAAATTTTCAAGCAAAATATACCTGCTACATTTTGAGAAAAGGTTAAATCTCCAGATTAGACACTCCTCGTATTAAAGTATGAAATTGTGTTGATATTTTAGTACCAGTTCAATTTGCTTCTATTCAAGAAATCTAAAATAAATAAAGAGATTATTTTGTCTTCATTTGTTTTAGATTCCTTGCTTCTATTCAGCTTTTAACATATGTGTTTGTTTGTTCAACTATCAACAGCTGTTTTATTTAGCAATCCAAAATAAATTGTCCCCCATGTTAATCTTATGGACAAAAAATGAACTTTGAGAGCTTCCAGTGAGCTTCAGAATTAAAATATAAAAAATCTAAAACCTTATTGCAAAACTACGAACTGAGGCCATTCTTTTGACACCTCAAACTTTAAAATTGGTCCAGAAATAAGGGAGGAGAAGCGTTAACAAAAAAGGGGCATCACGTATTATATATATAGATTTAAATTTTTTTGGACTCCTTTCCCCGTAATCATGGTGGAACTCCAGTATACAATGATGGGGAAAAAAAACTAAATATCCATATAAATATTTACATCAACGTTTCATATAAATTATTGTGTCTGAAATTGTCTAAATAAGTTGCAATGCTGTCTTCTGTTAATCATTGGTGCACATTTTAATTTAGGTGGTAAAGTGCGATAGGAGTCTTTTCTTAAGCTTTCTTACGTAGAAAAAGACCATATTTTTTTAATAGACCCAAGGGGAGGAAGAGTTTTCATGTAGTGTTACTTCTTAATATTTTAGGTTTCGTTGAAATAAAAAATACCAATAGTCTTGTAACTTAAATGTTTACACATGATATGTATAAATGCGATTCGCTTAGTTATCGAAGTTTCATTTCAAACTTTTGTTAGCTTTTAATATATTCTTTTTTTTTTCATAAAAAATCACTAAGAAATGTAATAAATTGATATAATTTTGATTCTTATGCAATTCTGTAACTTTTGGGAAAGTTGCAGCACATTATTTTGAGGATTTATTATTTAATACTCAATCAAAATATAAATATTAAATTTTGAATCTGTATTTTTTTGGAAGAATTTTACCTTTTGAGCCTTTATCTCAGCCGCATTCAATATTTGCACACAAAGTAGCATGGAAATCGCTTTGAAATCTCATAAACTATCTAACTGTGAAAATTTCATAAAAATATCTTTGTTATTTTTTTACCTAGAGGAAAAAATGTCTTATAAGTAAGCTGAAAATAGTAAAAATTCCATTTTTGGCTGTAACTCGAAAACAAATTATTTCCAGACCTATGTTCATATGACATTTTATTCTTGTCTTGATGCGAGGAATCAGCTGGTAAAGTTTGTCAGGCGGGTTCCTAAGAAAGACCCTGTATGCATGTTGCCTATAGACTCCGAAACCGCTCTACAGATTGTAATGAAACTTTCAGGCATTATTAAGCATTATTCAAGAATAGTTTAAGTGAAGTTTGTTGCAAATATGCAAAAAGGGCTCTGACCCAGAGGGCATACAATAGTGTGTAAAAAAACTAAAAATCTCTAATTTGTCTATTTTTATTGGTTGCTAAGAAACAAATTCAATAAGAAATTCTAATTTTAGGTATTCCAGCGATTTCTTATACATGAGGTGAGCGTGACAGTGAGTGAGCGTAGCGAATGAGCTTAGTTACCTATAAAATGAATTCAATCACGGGCGAAGCCGTGACGGGAAACAGCTACTCATTATAAATAGATAGAGGTTTAAACACCAGACGAAATAAAGCTTTCTAACTGGCCTACAGTATTGTAAAGTGTACTTTTGATATGAATTATTATCAGGAAACTATATTGCTAAAATGTAAACAAATCAATTATAATCTTCTATCATTTAAAACTTCGTAGTAAAAAGGATAATTTTCTAGGGTCTATTTATAATTGTTTTAATTTATACATAAGAGCTTTTGCCTCTATGATCCTCTAGTTGATTATATAAGTTGTTTGAAGAGGAATTTTAAACAACTTATCCACATAGAATAAAACTGAATTGAAAAATTAAACGAAATCCAGAATCTACTATTAAAATAGAGTATAAAATCAATATTACGGATTTTGACTTTGGGATATTGCGTCCCATGCTGCAACAGACTATAGACACATCGGCACTAGACAGCAGCAGTTACGTATTGCTCTTCAGGGGCCGATGGTAGAGACATACAACGTGAATAGACAATGCAGGATGAGACAATGCAGGACAATGCAGGATAGACATTGCAGGATAAGACAATGCAGGACAATGCAGGATAGACAATGCAGGACAATGCAGGATAAGACAATGCAGGACAATGCAGGATAAGACAATGCAGGACAATGCAGGATAGACAATGCAGGCACTAACCTACCTGTAGACACAGTGTGTGTAAACTATACGTTGACCTTCAAAAGGTAAAAAAATTTTAAAACATTTTAAAGTACCGTATGAAGTATTCTTTTTGTAATTACGACTAAAGTATAATTGACATTGATAATAAGGTTTTTTATATTTTACCCAAGAGTTATTAACAATTACCAAGATACTTTAGAGCCAAAGTAATTAAAAGCTGCAATTCGAGAGATCGTTTTGTCCGTGACAGTCGCAGGGTATTAATGAAACTTCAAACAAAGCCAGTCCTCATTGGACTTTAATCTTTTCACTTACAGTAATATTGGAGAAACAAAGAAATATGCAACGCTTTAGTCACAATGGAATCGCAATTCATTATTTAAGTTGTTACTTGATATGATTTTGATAAAATTTCTATTTCTGATTTATTGTATTTACCTTATAAATTCACATTCAGTTTTGGATGTTTTATAATTTAACTTACATAATCGTCATTATCGTTAAAATCTTTATATTGTGGCTCAGTAGGATTTCAAAAGAATAGATAAGGACAGAATATTTATAGTAAAAATAATAATACCGGTAAATATTTTATTGATGTAAATAACTACAAAGTTGTGTATTAATGTAAGTTTCACTAATTACATTAATTTACATTAATAACTTTAATTACTCAATTTTTATTTCAAAAGTTATAGTTAATAACAGCATAACAGGGATAATATAATAACAGGGAGTAAAAACAAAAAAATTCATTTATGTAGCAAAAGATAAAATATTTTTGTGGATAGACTAAACAATTAATTATTATAACTCATTTTTAGTGTTTAATTTAGTAACCTCAGGCCAGTGTTGTTGGTCTATGAACTCACTTAAACTGTAAAATGCACTATTTTCAATATTTATATTATTTATATTTATTTATAGTTTTTTTTTTTTTATATACTTTCCGGCACTTGGTATCAAACCAAAAATAAAACTTGGAGAAGTCCTTTACAATCTTAAATATAAATAATTTTGCTAATAATAGTTTCTAATGAAAATTTTAATTTTAATACTGTACAAAGCAAATTCCAAATCCCTAGGAACAAATGTGCGTATCGTTCCCTCTCGGCATACAAAATCCATCTATTTTTAAGTAATCTATCAACCAAAACAATGTATTATAATATTTTTAATAAAGTATGATAGTTTAGTTAGTTTGTTGGTTAGAAAAGGGCAGTTAGTACATATTGAAGGAGAAACAACGAAAAGTAAACTAATTTATTACAATAAAAATGGTCGCTGTAATTTGAAATTCAATTGGATACCCTAGGGAATTTCCATGAGTGACCTATAAAAGGCAACAAAGGCTATAGTCCAATATAAAGTCGTCCTAGATTTACATTGCCAGAACTGGAGCATTGTTTCCGATTCTATTGGTTTCCAAGCTCTTACTTTGGTGATTTATTGGTTATAAATGAATTTACTCTTCGTAAATTAAAAAAGCCAAATAGTAGTTTGATTTAAAACATTTAATTAATTTGATCAACAACGGCCTGAAATATTATTATTTTACAATTATTATTTTATAATTATTATTTTATCAATAATAAGCTGTAACATCTACACATTAAGTTTTCAAGAGTTGTAGGCCTAATATTTTCATCATTATTGCATTTCCAATGTTCTTAAAATTCTCAGTCATCTAAGTACAATTAATTCATTGCCAGAGGAAAGTTTGCAAGCCTATTTTCGACAAAGGTTGAGAAAATGTTCTTGTACATAATAACTTATGAAAGTCACGTGTTATTGAACTGTTACAATAAACCATAAATATATCTTTTTAGCTTAAATAATTGGTTGTTAAATACAATGTAGGTCTACTTTATTTTATATAAGTTAAACAATTTTTGAACCATTACAAAACATATTTTAACTAATGTCTTGTTTATTAATTTCTTAAAATATTATTTCTTTTAGAAAAAGTGAAAATACCAGAGAGATGCAATTGCCATCTGATGCTCTGTGACAAGACCATATCATAATGACAGGAGTAAGTCTTATCGATATTTCTCTTAATTCATACATTACACCAAATGCTTGTTGCCTTAACATTTGATTTCTTAGGTATTTCAAAGAAAATCTTGGCGTAGTTTACTTAATAAAATATACTTAAAAAAGCAAGTACTAAAAAAAGCACTTAAAAAGTACTTAAAAAAAGCAAGTGAGGTTCGTATAAAAACGTACACTCTAAAAAAAATTTTAATCATAACAATAACAGCCAGGGTTGTAAATACCGTACATAATTTTTATACTCGTTCGGTCAGGATAAAATAATGCATGAGAATAAGATTTCTGCTGTTAGCTACAAACAGTGGGCTGGCTTTCAAAAATGTTAAATAGATAAATCATCATAAATCTAATACAACTATTATAAATAAAAATTAAATTATTATAAACGCTGTTGATTGTTCATTTAGTTAAGAGGGAACCCAGAGTGCAGCACTGTCTGGATGTGTTTGACTGCAGTCTGGCGTCAGTTGGTGTAACTACAACCACTCGTTGTCAAAGACAGTGCCTAAGATTATCCTATATCCTATCCTATCATATCCTAACCTATACTCTAATTCGAGTAAGGTATATTTGTGTGCACACGGATCTCAAAAACGGCTCAAACGATTTTCTTCAAACTTTGCAAATAACTTAGGTCTAGGATAAAAATAATATGTATGTAGGTCTCCATGCTAGGAAAAATCCTATTTCGTTAAAATTTTGAATTCAAATAAGAAAATGTAACATTGGTCTTATGAAGTTTAAAATAAAAACAAAAGAGTTGCTGTAAACATCTGACTCAACTGTCAAAGCACGTAACACATGCTTCACTATAAACATGGGGTTTTGGATTTGCAGCCAGTTAGTAAATTAAAAATTGTACTATAATAAAAATAGTTTAAGATCGTACTTTATATTGCTGATTATGATTATTGACACAAATAAAAGTTATGGAAAAGTAGGCCTATACAACCGTTAATCAGTTGGTAGAATTGCAATTTAATTTCAAAATAAAAAATAGTAACAATTATAAAATTTGCTGTTAACCAAATAGGTATTTAGATTCCTCCTGTTACAGATTTAACATGTGGTTCAACAAATATACACCAGAGTGCAGAACTCGTAGGCCTACATTGAAACAGTCTGAAAGGCGAGTGAGCGCAGCGAACTAGCTCGTCTTGGTCTTGAACAAGCCTTTTGGCACTTGGAATTTTAGTTTACTATTTGTAACTGATACTATACAGAATTGTTAAGATTACCGAGCAAATGCTCGGCCCCCATGTACTTATTGTAATATGAGAAGCGGTGTAAAGGGCAGTCACAGACCCGCTTAGACAGGTACTCATTTGAGCCTTAGCCTGATATTTTCAAGCCACATCTGTGAATTTTAATCTAAATAGCATATATCTCCTAAATTGAAGAATATGGTTTACACAATTCAGTGGTAGCAACATTTCCATTTTGTTACGAACATTTATCGACACACTGGCAACGTATGTACAACATATAAGTGGCTTAATATTTGATGAACAATTAAATTGAAAAGCTAAAATTAAAATTAAATCTATAGTGTGCATGCAAATGAAAACAGTCATGGATGTTACTGTACTTAAAACTGTACGGACTAGGCTGTTTAGGAATGATGATGTGAAGTCAGCTCGACAGCATATAAATTTAAATACCCCCGTCGCAGCAGACCTGCGTACTCAGCGAATTTCCAATGGAATTTTAGATTATTTACTTTCCCCATAAAAACACCATAGGATCGAGTATGTAGGTTTGCTGCCATGGGGCGTTGTTAGAAAATCTAAGTTAATCAATAAATTGGTGAATGTAAACACAAAATTGTATCAAGCTCTGACAATTTTTATTTTCCCCATAAACCCCATGGGGGTGAGTATGTAGGTTTGCCGCCATATGGGTTTTGTAAGCAAGTATAAATTAAACCCTATCTAGATAATGTACATACCAAATTTGACTAAGTTATGTCAACAAATAAGTAATATATAGGGTTTTCTTGATTTCCCATAAGAATAACATGGAAAACACATTTTTGGATTTTCTCCGTAACCATTTAAGCTAAGTTAAAAATTCAAAATACCAAATTGTTTGTTTTTTTTAAGCTATTTCGAATGGTTTTAGTTAAAATTCATGAATTTTTAAAATTGAGGTCCAAAAATGCCAAAAACCCAATTTTGACCCCTTTGAAACCCCATAAAACCCCGTTCCCATAACCCGACAATGCTGGTTTGCGAACTCATGAAAATAGACCTGGTCTTACACCTTCATACCAAATTTGATCAAAATCGGAGGTCCGCTTCAAAAGTTATCGGTACCACGGACACATATATATATATATATACATATATATGAAAATGAACGAACGGTGTTTTTGGCTTCTAGGGACCTCAAAATGAAAAAGTAAAGTGGTCCCGGGCTTAGGTCTTACCATGGCTACTACCGTAATAGCGTATTCCCTATAGGGAAATTCGCTAATATAAAAGGAAATGAAAATGAATGAGTCTTTACTATTTTCAGTTTATTATTTTTACAATGCACCTGGTTTCTATTAACATTTTAACTTAAATAAAAAATATAATATATAATATTGAAAGAAAAAAATACCGTAACTAGAAACAGTAATGGAGTTTACCATTATTCATTAATTTAATTGCATCACATGGATTCTGTTGGAGGTTCTGTTGTTTTTTTATTTGAATTTGAAAAATGTTAGAATGACACATTTATTAAAAAATTTCATTATTATTAAAATGTAAGTTTTTTGTAGTTACCTGTGGCAAACATAAAATATACCCTGATCAGATTGATTTGTTTACAGCATAAAAACAATATCAATTACGGATAAACATATACTCGTACTTTGAGCGTTGGCCCATGGATCGCAGCACAGTTCAGTCGATGTCAACTTGCTGTTTTCTCTGCCGGAGAATATTTAAACTACTTTAAGATGAACTTATGGCTCGCAAGAAACACAGTATAGAAACAATGTTCATCAAACAAGCATTGTTTACTTCATCCTGATTTTGAGTTATGCGGTTTAAGTAAAATCTTGCACTCCAAATCACAGAACATCAATGAACTACAAAATATTTAACTATAAGCTAGTCGGAATAATTTTGTAATGGCTTGTTACCATTTTGCTCCTCTATAAAATAAATGTCATCCTTTTGACCTGTGAGAGGTAAAAAGAAGATATAAAAACGTCTATCCCGAGGTTACCAGTTCAATCTCTTTAAATTCTATTTTAATTTTCTGATGGTATTTAATTACACTATTTATTAATGGTGCTATATGTAATAATTATCTATTAAACTTTAAAAGGATATGAACAAATCACTTCTACAAGATACGTAACTATAAAGAGAGAGGGGAGGGAAAGAGCATCCAAAGTGACAAAACATAGTGAAACTGTTTATAATGATATGTATCGATACTATATAGAAAAAATACGAATTTACAGTATGGATACTTATTTTAATTGGCATCAGTACGTTTAATCTATTTTATAATTAAAATATAACTCACAAAGTTTATTACTAGACCAATCATATGGTTCTGGTTCAAAAAATAGCAAATAAACCTTAATGTTACATTTTTCATGTAAATAACGTCTTGTAACACAATATCTGTGCATCTATTCAATCTTGGGCTCATTTTTCTCAACTCACCAATTTATTTACTCATAGATAATCACAATCCCAAGACCTTCGTCCTTGTATATGTGTTAGATCAAAAGGATACAAATTCTACCACTATTAAAATTCATGTAATAGCCCATAATAAAATACCGTATCTAAATATTTTTGTTAATTTTCTCACTTCGGTTTTCTAACGCAAAAAGAATTGTTTACAATGGTTTCAGACTTAAATAATAAACGCTACGGTAACGTAACATGAAATAGTCCATCAATAGTTTGTAACTCCCATTACCACAATACAGCAGTACTCAAGTTTACAAAGTGAATCGGAAACTAAATAGGAAGAAGGAAAATCGGGACAGCGCGATTCGGATTCCCGAGAGCGTGAAGTGCGGTTTCCCATGAACCAGAGGTTAGTTCCTGATGGTCACTGCGACTGCGGTGGTCGTGCCCTAGTTTACTGTACATGTGTGGTTAATGGCGTGGTCTACCCATCTCTATATTCATTACTTATATACATTGTACATTGATGATACCCAATTCAGGATACTTTCATAATTCAGAAAGGTAATGTTATACTAAAGTTTCCAGTATAACAGGTACTGTTATCCTGAACTTCATCATGCCATGATGAAGTTTTCAAATGTTTCCTCTAATCGAACTTATCTAAAGGGATAATTTTTCAAGTCTATGTTAAGCTAAAATTGATCTTGTTGATTAAATTTAGATTTCATTCTAAAGAGCTCATGTGGCACTCTACTTTTTTTGTTCACAGTATAAAAGGAAGTCTCTGGCTAATGCCGATTACTGTAGATTGAGGTTCTTCTTTCATTTCGTGGCTAGAATAGAGAAACGAATATGAAAATATATTATCCAAGTTAAAAACGTATTTATGTTTTTAAATTGGTTGACGAAAAAGAAATCAAAAACAATAAATATGCAAGCACAAAACTTGTCTTTCATTTTTTCTCAGGTTGTGTAAATCGTGGGAGGAATCCGCGAATCTCATTAGAAAGGTCCCTTAGATGAGAACAAATCCTTTATATCTTACATTAGCCCTCAGGTCTGCAATTTACAGTCTTTCGAATTCTTAATAAACTTATGGAGGTACTGTAATTAATCTATTTATATTTTGTCAGCTGTTGTAATAACAAATCCTATACTCTTATACGAGCAATGTTTGCTTGTTTGCTTGCTTGCTTGCACAATTATCTCAAAAACGGCTCCGACGATTTCCTTCAAATTTTGGAATATGGGGGTTTTGGCCACCAGAAATCGATTGGAGCTGGTCCCATAGCTGGGAAAAATCCGGTTTTCGCGCTAGAGCCCTTCAAAGATCCCATGTTATCCTTATGGAAATTTTTTAACTGAACAAAAATCAGCTGATAACTGTAGATAAAATAAACCAATGTGTTACATCTTTAACCTGTGATTTTAGGAAAATCATACCAATGTGCAGCAAACCTTCCGCCTGGCGAGTGAGCGGAGCGAACGAGCTTTGTGTGAGAAACGAAAGTAATAATTTTACCGAGCTTAAGCTCGGTCCCCCTGGTACTGCTAGCTAAAACAGGAAAAACAGTTGGATCATTAATCGAATATTTATAAAATAATTCTTTCCTGGAAAGGAAATTTTTGTCTAATTTCGACCAGTGGGCGATCTCTAATATTAAAAACTCAAGTAATGGATGTCTGAAAAAATTATATTAAGTAGTGTTTGTTGAACATTAAAAGCTGAATAATACCCGCACGTTGTAATTGAGTTTTAACTCGAACAGTGAAGAATTAAGTTCGCTTTACATAACTGTCCTCTTGAGTTAAAGTTAATTTTAAATGCATTTTTATCTGTTTAAAGATCTGCTAATTTAGATCGATGTTTTTGTTGTTTTTCTCCAAAAATCGATCAAGACGCGTGTCCCAGAAACAGGTGTTGACTCGACGAATGCTCCACATGTATATTCAATTAGAGATCGTTATTGTGACGGGGAAGGGTGAATTATAAATGCGCCATGTCACAGGTGGTGGCCCGCCGTCCATCGACCGCGACAGTCTCGCGTAGTTTAGGCCACGGGCACGGGCGTGCAGCGACCGGCAAACTGGTGGGTCCCACTGTCACACTGTAGCACTGAAACTATACTGAAGCACTGAAGCACTACAAACTAAGTCGACACACATCTTAAGAATCAGCACAAATTTGTTTTCATTACTCTACACACGAAAGTACACTTTCTAAATTTAAAATATGTTATTCTCGCTACTGCACGGCAAAATTACATAACGTTTACTTTCTGTGCATTTGTGGTGCACGAAAAGTAGTAAGTTGTAGCATTTTTCTGTGCATACCAATCATCTTTTGCATTAGGCCGATCAGGTGTTACATAACACTGAGTTTAAGTGCAGGTGAATCTCGACATAAGCACCGAAACTCAGCGTTATGAGTTCGGTTTTTTTTATTGATACTAAGTTAAATAAACAAACAATATTCTTGTTGTTACAAGTTTTTCTATATCGTAATGAAAAATAATGTTCAATACTCGTCTCAAAAGTGCAATTGCGGGGCTCGATAGCCTTTTCCACGCTCGGCTTCGCCTCGCGCGTAAATGCAACCTCTCCCCGCACTTTCGAGACTATTACCTAATGAAAACTACTATTTTGGAAAACAAAATTTTTTCGTGCAAACTAAGAATGGTAATTTTTTATAGAGCGTGGTTAAAGCAGCGATCGTCAACTTAATTAATTAATGGATTAATGGGATTGATCTATAAAATGTAATGTCAATGTTACCGGCTTTACATGTTTGGTAACTTTTATAGCATATAGTCTAAAAACAAAGAAAAAAATGTGATCACCTGGTCTAGAGGCTAAATACTAGATTTGTTCAAAATTTCAGATCCAATCCTCTTGAACAACAGTAATCAATATTATTCTAAACCTCGTGATACCGGTAGTGAAACTACCTGATAATATAGTGAATACCATAAGATATTGTTCTTAATGTTCTTAAATATATTATTATTTTGACGTTGTTCATAATAATTTCTGAAATGCATGCGAAGCGTTTTAACAGTTTTATATTATATTTTTTATATTATATAAAAAATAGTTTTTATATTATATTACTTTTGAGACGAGTATTGAACTTTATTTTTCATTACGATACAGAAAAACTTGTAAACACAAGAATATTTGCAATTTAATATTAGGTAATTTGCAGTTTTAGCTTGGAATTTAGTGGATATGTCACGTTTTTACATCCGCACCCTAAGTCTCTAATGAAAGATCTACTCGATCCAATGACTATATCGAATCATAAAATATACCCAAAAACTATTTATCAGTCGTGTTTATGATGATTTCTGTAACAAGGGTTGGTTAATGTTGATCAGCAGTGTTAAGCGATCAATGACTTTGCCGATCAATGTCTCGATCACATTGCCAATAACGCATGTTGGGGAATGATAGCTTAATTAATAGCTCTTTAATTTTATTGTACTCCATGACTTTGTCAAATGCATGTTAAACTGCCTACGACAATAAAATATTTCTGATTCTGATTCTGATTCTTAGGTGTGTTGACCCGTAATGTTCGTTGCTGATCGTTCGTGTAGTTAGAAAGTAGACATCGCTTTGCCTCAACTACCACTTCATTTCAAACATATTAACTGGATTAAAAGGTATGAAGATTTAGGGTCAAACAAGTTTTTACATAAGTTGAAACAAAATTAAACTTTTAAACATCTAAATTCTATTAAATCTGACAATTCAGTCGATTTTCACAAACTAATAATAATAAATTAAATGATTGTAATAAATAACCATCAGTCATAATTTAGCAGAATTTCTCAAGAGGGTTGTGAGCAACGTTCTATTATGGAAAGGTACAGTATATGACTAGTCGAATTACAGGAATGACGTTGACAAAGGTCGATTAAATTTCAGTCCGTGGGTACGGACCAATCCTGTGTTGTATAACATCTTGATGGATGATTATTATATTTTTTGTCAATTCTTAGCAGCTATGTATGTATGCTGACGTTAATTTATTTTGTTTATTATTTTTGTTAGCTTTATGTTTTATGTAGAGCATTAGTAAAGAATCGTAAGGACCAACTAGTATAAACATCTAACTTGACAACTAAGAAGTCTTTGTTAGTTGCACAGAAGTATTAAAATACAAGTAAGTTTTTTTATAAGATATCAATCATAATGAGGAAATCTAGGAAGCTGGTAAACTGATATTTTTCTAGAACATATTAGTCACACCATAAGAGCATTGTTCCATAATCATTAATGGTTTACCTATGAAACGTCTTAGAAACACAAAACATGTGTTACTAAAATTTTTATGTTAGTTTTTGACCTAGTATTACAAATTATACACTGACATCAAGCTAATTTGAGATTAAGTGTTGCTTTTTAAACAATCTACTATAGTAAAATATTTCTAATTTACAATAGTAAATAAACATTTTTTTAGAAACAACAAATGGTGCATCGTAATTTGTTTGCTAGAGTAAGTGAACCAAGGAACGTTGTGAGAGTTTTAATTTTAATTTTACAAAATTGTATATTGAATATTACAATAATTAATTAATATGATTCGAACTGCCCTGATAGTTAAATATACAATTTTATCATTAAAACCATGTTATGTAAACAGTCACATTGTCTCTCTGGGCTCTATAAACGTAATTGGTAATCAATACCGCATGTTCAAACTATTATTTATACCTGACGGTCGTGTATCACCAACAATGACCCAGAAACGATCGCTTTAACATCATTTTACCATATGCGACTGTTCAATCATTGTAATGAATATTAAAACCAAATTAATTTGTTTAACACAACACACATTTGTCCTATTTTTATATTTCTATAGAACATAAATCTAATTGCCAAAATTAAAAAATGAATTTTTTTTTAATAAATAAATTTCTATTCGAGTAAAAGTCTAATCCCAGGATAGGCAATAAGCACTGTACTAGATGATGATTCTGACATAAACAACATTTTGTGTGGAAGCCAGAGCAATATTAATGATAAATGAGATTTCATCTACCTTCGGCAGCAGTGCATTGTTCTGATTAAAGTTGGTCAGAGGTATCTTCAGATGAGTTTAAACGTATTTTCCAAATAGAAAACACGGTACAATGCAATGTATATTTTTTCTTGAAATGGTAAAACTGTTTATCTACGTGCTCGTTAAAACATAAGACACAAATACTAGTGTTTTAACTAAATTATGTTAGATGATTGTTGTATAATATTGTAGTTAATTACCGAATCAATTGGTCGATAATATTGTGTTTGAAAAGAAGATTACCATGATACGAATAGTTTAATCATACGAACGTTGAATCGAATATATATTTTGAAATACTTCCAACATTTTATCGTAAACTTTCAAAAGATATAAGAAAAAGATTTCAAACTAGAGTGCAGAACCACCCACGACCTTCAGTAAACAGTCAAACGTTGGTGACAAATAAAGAGATATAAAAAGTTATTTCTATACTATCCATGTTATCGGATACCTTTAAAAAAATTTCATAAACAGTTTAAAAATTATCAGCTTTCAAAATAATTGTAAATATGGTAAACAATCAAGAATAACTTCAGAATATAACATATCCCACCTTATGTCTACAATGAAAGAGTTAAACATATCAATCACCCGAGAACATTGCAATGTTCGTTAAAATTGAAAAATAAAAATATAATGCTCATATTTTTCAACAGAATACTCTTATTTTAATCAGACAGGAAACAAGCAGAATAATTGTTAGTTCCAATACTATGGATAACATTGGCGTCATGCACATGATAATTTTCTCTGACGCATCGTGTATAGTGTGCTTGAAGCAGGTTGTTAAAGGCCAGAGCGACTTAAAGATTGTACGAGATATATTGACAAATTAGAATTGATTGATAATATTAAACAATAAACATACTAATAAAACAGATTCAATATAAAGGGTTTTTGACGTAATATGGATTTTGTATTCAGAAAGTGACTTTACAAAAACCATAGATTAAGCTTACCATTAATCTATGCTATAACTTTAGACGTTTAAGTTTGCAATCTAGAATGGTAAAAAGGATACAGGAAACGGAGGAAGCAATAAAACTATAATGGAAATGGAAAATTAATTAATTTTCACAAACAATTCTGGTTGTTCTGGGAACATTCTAAAACGGATATGGATGTTATTTGTTAGCAAGGAGAGCAGGAAGCTTCTTGGTGAAGGTTGGTGTTAAGGAGAGGTATTCTCAGCGGGAATACGTACAATACAAACGCCACACCTTGAAGTGGGCCTCATAAAATATCTTCTCTGACTTGCTATTTGTATAAAAAGTCGATAGTTAGTTGTTGTAGATTACTTATTTGATTAAGAAAATATTATTGTCCATCTTTAATTAAAAGATAAGTACTGGTATGTGTCTATTAACAATAGTTTAATTCATCTAATTCCAATATTATAACTTACCATTACAGGTGAAAACAAATGTTCTGTTTATAAAAACTGTAGCTGATCCCATGATTGTACATTCAAATTCTTTGCTATAATCGGAATCTATTATTTTAGACAACTTTTTATAACAATGTCTGCATTACTATATCCCTTGGTCAGGGCAACACAGATCTCAACTGAATCAATGTTTAAGCTCCCAATCGACAAAACCACGTGTTTGTTTTACAATAAGAAAACTTGATGTCTTTTGTGGATTACGGATACAGTGTTAAAGAGTGGAATTTTGTGTGATTCCTTCAGTTAGAGCATCCTCTTAACATAAAATGGTATTCCGTTAATCGCTTACTGTAGAATAAATTATGCCATCTTTCAGTCTAACACTAAAATAATTTATACACCACATAGTAAAAATGCCAATAACAAAATAACAAATGCCAATATAACCATGCCAAAAAAGTTAATAGAATTTATCGATGCCAAAAATCCGATCTCCAATTAAATTATAGAGTGTATTTATAGACTATTCATGAAAGAGTGGAAGATTTGTAATTAATAATGAATGTATACATGTATTAGTAATGTATAAGTTGAATCATCAGTATGCCAATTTTTATAGGGTTTTTATAGGGTATTTTACAGGGTGTCCTCAAAGTCCGTCTCCAAACTTCAGAAAATGGCTTATTGAGTAAAAAAAGCACAAAATGTCATATGAAGGTGTGTCCTAATATGCACATTTACCCAGATATCCGCCATTTTCATTTTCACACTTTATATTTTTTTATTACAGTGACGGATTGATTTAATATTTTGCATGGTCCTTGATAACAACAAATTCCATCTCCACAACAAAAATTATATTTCTGCGATGTATATTTTCAAAATGGCTGCCAATTTAAATTTCTAAACTCAAACATCATGAAACCGGTAAATTTTTTCCTAATTTAACAACATACAAAAAAGTTTACAAACTATATTATCTAACCAATAATACCAAGTTTGTAAGAATCTAACAACAAATAATGGAGTTATTGTGATTTTTCTATTAAAATAACCTTAATTTTCATTGATTATAATGCAAAATCAACGTTTCCCTGCTGAAATATCACAATACCTCCATTATTTGTCGTCAGATATTTACAAACTTGGTATCATTGGTTAGATAATTAAATTTATCAACTTTTTGTATTCTGTTAAGTTTTGATAAAATTTACTGGTTTTTTAGATTATTTGATTTTAAAAATTTATAATAGCCGCCATTTTGAAAATATACATTGAAGAAAAATATTTTTTCTATAGAGATGGACATTGGAGTTATAGAGGTTCATGCCAAATATGAAGTTTCTATATCAATCCGTCACTGGAATAAAAATTACTAAGTGTAAAAAACAATTTGGTGGATATCTGGGAAAATATGCATATTAGGACATACCTTCACATGGCTTTTTTTGCTTATTTTGACCCTATTAGCCATATTATGAGGTTTTGTGACGGACTTTAAAGACACCCTGTAATGTATTATACTGTATAATCAGAGAATGCAAAAAATTCCTCTTTATGTAAAAAATAATAGATTTACACATATAAACCTCCTGAGAAAACTCCAGGTAGAGAAAATTTGACTGCGCTATTTATATCCATGTTATTTTTCTTGGAAAAGTTAAAAAAATATTGTGAAATATGCTTTGGTAGAATTAGTTTTTATATTGATTCAAACATCGGAATTTAATAAGAACGACATCTATGTGGTGTATATTCTATACACCACATAGCAGTGGTGTAGAGGAATCCGTCAATAAAAATGCCAATTTGGGATGCTAAAATCAGTATTGAAATATTTGATAAGCTATTTTAATTTTTTAATTAATACGATTTTTTTGTAGACGTTATAAAACTTAACGCACCATATTACCTACAGAGCTAAAATAGTGTAAAATTGTTAGCTAAATATTTTTCATATCCCCCCAGCTTGAATATAAAATTAGGAAAAAAAAGCTACAGCTTATTAGCTATACTTAGTTATAAATATTTAATTAATTCAATTAGTTGACGTATTCTTTCAAGATGGAAATTTGGCTCTCATATAATACAAGAATCAATAACAATTTTATTTGTTACTACAAGAAACAACAATGAGACATTCCCTTAGAAAACCAAATGATGACAAAGCTGGTGTTCAAATAAAAGAAGGATGCGTATCAGATATCACAAAATAATGGGGACGTTTGAGAGCGTTTCCTTACCCCCAGACAACATTGTTGAGGGGCGAGGAGAGAGGAGTGTTTTTACACTTGTGCAAAAAGGTGAATGATTTAGAATTTGAGATAAAACAATTGGAATTTTGTCAAACCTCAGATATCTTTAATGTCAAAATTGAATCATAGCTAAAAGTATCATAATTTTTACTTTTCCTCGTACCATGCCGGTTCTTTATACCACTACTTCTTTATTACTATTTCTTGATCGAGCATTTGAATAAAACATGTATGTTCACAATTTTAAGATTTCACCATTTTTTACTTGGTCTATGTGTAAGTGTTATCATAGTAAAAACATGTTTAGTTTCTTTTTAAATAAAGTTACAATGCTGAAAATCTGGACGTTCACAAGTGCGCAACTCCATTGTAGGTGTAAGTTTCTAATATTTTTAACTGAGCTATGTATAACTATGCACAGACGAGTCTAGGATATTTATTGTTTTGATTATTCACAATGTTTTGGAAATTTACTAAATACATAGGTCTGGTGCGACGGGGTTATTTTTATTTTTTTTTCCAAAATGCAGGGGATGCCAAAATATTTTTGTCGAGTAACTGATACTAAAAAAGTGAGTTCAAATATTACTGTTCTACTTGGCATTTTCCGGACCTTTTCCTAGAGTTAATGTTAGATAAATTTAAGAAATAGTAGGCCTAATAGTAGTAGTATAGTATAACTAAAAAATTACTAAATCGTTTTATTAACAAACAAGATCTAATAGAATTGAAATTTAATCAAATTAAACCAATCTAAATTTTATGGAATGAGAATACATTATCCTACAGTACCTTCTAATTTGCTACTTAAGTTTGAAATAATAGAAGTATTTTTAATGCAATTCCTAAGTAAGTAAGAGTCTACACAATTTTAGATGAATGACGGTTTTTACTTTGGCATTCGCTACTGAGTAAGATAAAGATGAGTCAGAAAATCGCAACCAATCAAATTTACATAGAAGATATAAATAAAGTTTATCAAGGGAATTGACGTGAAACAAAAGCTTAACAAGAAACAATAAACTTGAAAGATTATCCTTTAATTTAAAAATCAAGTTATTTCATTTTTTTATAGTCAAATTGAATTGTATTTTATACGAAGATTATTTTACGAAGGCCTTTAAGTCACGCTTGAGATGTAAGTTTAAACACGAGTGATAGGAGAGTTCTAAATATCTCATGAGTGGCTTAAAGGCTGAATACAATCGTTGCATATACTAATTTATTTACAAACGACTTGGATTTAGTAAATAACTGTAAAAATAAAGTAGTAAAGATGTCGAAAACTTGAGTAGATTATGTCGGGCACCTATCTGAAACGTAGCCACCCACATCCCATGTCGCTTGACTTAATCGTGGTTCACGCTCACATGATCACACTCTTATTAAGTGAATCCTGAACGTTTAAGACCTCACTAAGCAATGGGTTTGTTTTGGTTTAGATTGTGGTTTAGATAGGGATGTACAGTTAAGGAATGTACATCTGTGTGGTGTTATGTGTAATACCTTTAATATCTTTATCCGTGCTTATTGCATCAATTGTAGATCAAATACATCATTTTCTCCCCACAAAATGTACACTGAAATCGAAGAAGTGAAAAGCAACAAATGTTTGTGTAAATACATTTCTGTAACCATGTCACGGAAATAATCTCATTGTTTTGCATAATACACCCCACGAGAAGTGAATAACGAAACCAAAAGAGGGAAGGTGTACTGCGCCATTGTTAAGTTAACTATGTTTATCCCTCCTTTGTATTCTTCTTATTTCCTCAGAGAGTTTGTGTGGTATTTTGCAATTTGTAAGGTCCAAAATTGTTAAAATATAATTTTATTTTAAAACTCAGCGTGTTTTATTAATAAATTTCATATTGACAAATTGCATCACATTAAGATATCAAATTGTTAAATATACATTGTTAGATATCAATTTGACATAAATTGATAGATAGTCATAATGTGATAATGATTTTCTTAGTGGACCAAGAAAGTAATCATTAATACCTGGAGGATTCAATGATTTATTTAAAGATTAGTTTCCAGAGCACCATAAAGACTTCTGGTATAAAAAAGTCTGACTGATAAAAATAACCGACAACATTTAAAAAAAGATACTTCGGCGATAATGTTGTCAGACTAAAGTAGTTTACTACAGTTTTATAAAATAAATTAACAAATTAGTTTTCAAATAAAGTCTGAGCCAAATGTGTCAAAGTTCCATTGTTTTCATTGTTTGTTTTATTGAGCTCTCACAAAAAATTAGTTATGTCCTCAGTATATAAACATTTAAATCTAACCTGTAAATATTATGCTACATACAACAAGCATGAATTATGTAAATTCTTAGATTTAAGTTTCCTTTGATTGACAGAATTATTTACTTAAAAAGTATTAAAAAGTTTATTATTACTGTAAAACTGTTTAATTAAGTTTTCTTTTGGATAAGTAAGTATGATGGTTTTATGCGTTTATATAAAGAATCCATAAAGAGGCCCGTTTGGATTAGTTTTATAACTGGTTTAGTTATGGTTAGATAAAATTTATTAAATATGGTTAAATAAATGGTTTAATGGTCCAAGAACGATAATGAATAATTTTTGTCCCTCCCAGTTGAATCGAAGCTTATTTCCTGTAATGTTTGAATAATACCTAGTGTAAAAAAATAAGAATCTACGTAATTCCTTAATTTAAATATAAATGTATTATCTTTATGTAAATCTTTTTGTATTAACTTGTTCTTATAATAATTTGTTCACTTAATATAATCAATTGGACATCGTACATAATAACCAATTTTGCTGGTAAAAGTAATTAACTACTTTAACCGGCCATTACTCATAATTTTTTTTTTTTTTTTTTTTTTTTTTTTTTTTTTTTTTTTTTTTTGAGGGAGAGGCGGAAAAATGCATTACGCACACAGGTGGCCAGCCTGTAGTGTGGGGCTCCCCTAAAAAACGGGTTTACCCACTAAAAAACCTCCTCTACTCTTTAGGAATCTAACCTGGAATTGTTTATCACATTACGTCAGGCTAGGCCTAAATTTGGCTTACGCCCGTCGGGCTCGCTCCTTATCCAGCCGCTCTATCAAGGGATCTGGGCCACTTCGCGGTCCAGATCGGTTTTCTTTTCCAGGAGGATGCCCCGGACGAACTGTGACAAACAATCCCAGTTGCCCTCATCCTCCAAAATCTTTTGGCAGACCGAGTCCACCGAAAATGCACCAAATATTTGTGTGGCCTCCAGGCGGGGCCCTTCCCAACGGGGACATCGGAAGAATGTGTGTTCCGCATCGTCGGGAACACCCGGGCAATAAATGCAGTCCGGTGAACCGGTCTTTCCCATCCGGTTCAGGTACGACCGAAAATAGCCGTGACCTGTCAAAAATTGGGTCAGGTAGTAGTCCACCTCCCCATGCCGCCGTTCCACCCATGGTTGGACCTGCTTGATAAGTCGCGCAGTCCATCGTCCTCGGGTGTCGTGCTCCCAGCTGTGTTGCCACTGCTGGAAGGTTCGGGAGCGCTCTTCTGTTCTTGCCGTGTCCTTGCCGATCTCGCCTTGTCTCTGATAAATCGCTTTCCTCTCCCCTGCCAAGAGCTTGACAGGGATGACTCCGGCGACCACCAGGACGGCAGGCTCGGACACTGTCCGGTAGGCGGAACACACCCTGAGCGCGGCTTGACGCTGAACCCGGGCGAGTCGCAGCCTGTAGCACTCCTTATCTAGAGCGCCTGCCCACACCTCTGCCCCGTAAAGGAGTACGGCCTGGACCGCGGACATCAACAGACGTCTTCTGCTGGATCGGGGACCCCCGACATTGGCCATCAGCCTACTAAGGTGAGTAACTACCTTAGCGGTAGTTACTTATAGTTAGCTGAACATGTGCTCAGCATATTTCTTGACCTGTCGAAAGCATTTGACTGTGTGCATCATGCGACACTGTTGCACCAGTTAGATGCGTACGGTATTCGGGGCCTGCCCCAAAGGTGGCTCGCGTCCTACCTGAATGGCAGGTTCCAGTGTGTACAAATTGAAGACTCAATCTCCCAGAAAGAAGAGATGGTTCAAGGTGTCCCTCAGGGATCCATCTTGGGACCTGTTCTATTTTTGTTGTATGTAAATCAAACTGGTTCATCAATTCAGAATGGAGAAGTGATCCAGTACGCAGATGACACTACTATCTGCGTCAAATCCCTTTCAAAACAAGATTTGGAAATTAAAGCTTTCATTGATCTCAACTCGTGCATTCAAATGTTTTCCAAAATAAATCTGAGAACAAACAACTCTAAATCAAAAGTAATGGAATTTTGCCTCCGGCAGCGGGAATCAAACCTGCCTCTTGCAGTAATGGTGGATGAAGACCTCCTAGAGGAAACTGATTCCACAAAGTTTTTGGGAATGCACATTGATAAAGGTCTTACCTGGGAAGACCATGTAGATCACGTATGTGCCAGAGTCTCTTCTGGTATTTTTGCATTGCGTAACTTATCAAAATTTTGCTCCCAGGAAGTACTGCTCATGGCCTATTTTGGCCTTATCTACCCCCATATTTCTTATGGAATATGTGTCTGGGGTGGCTGCGCAAATCACAGACTTGAGAGGGTCTTTCGATTGCAGAAAAAGGCAGTAAGAATCATATCAAAATTAAAACCCAGGGAATCATGCAGAGACGCCTTTAGGGAGCTTGGAATACTAACGCTGCCCTGCCTCTACATTTTTGAAGTGGCTGTCTACTGTAAATACAAATGCTCACTCGTTCAAAACGGTGACATCCACTCTCACTTTACGAGGGGCAGGGCCAATCTTAGAGTTCAACAACACAGAACTGTGGCTTTTGAGCATTTGCCTTCTCAGTTTGGAATCAAAATTCTAAACAAGCTCCCCGAAGGCGTTAAACATGCGCAAAATCAAAATCAATTTAAAACTCGATTGAAGAGCCTTTTGGTGTCAAACGTTCTGTACTCGGTCGGGGAGTTCATGATGAGTCGCTGGGAAAACTAAAATTTTAGGTGTTACCGCGAATGGAATTTCGGTACTGATGAAAAGTGTGCTGTGCAAAAGTGAAAATTTGAAATTTTGAAAAAAAGTGAAAATAATGAAAATTTGGACTGATTGTACTTGTCTCTCTTTTTTTGGCAGCCTATGTTTTATTATTTCTGTTGACGTTTGCAATGCAATTGTACATTGTCTTCCTGCAAATAAAGATTATTATTATTATTATTATTATTATTATTATTATTAGCGGCCTTGTCCGCCGTACGGAAGATCTGATCCCTCCAGCTTAACTTGGTGTCCACCATAACCCCGAGGTATTTGGCGGCACGAGTTGATGTGACCACCTCCCTTCCCACTCTAAACGGGACGACGGTGTCGATCCTCTTCTTCGTGAGAATCACGATCTCCGTCTTACTAAGAGCAAGCGAGAGACCGTGATCGGACATCCAGTTGTTGACAACCCGCATAACTCGGTTCAACTTTAGTTGGGCCAGCTCAACGTTTCGTGCAGCAATGAGAGCTGCGACGTCATCGGCGTACCCAACCAAAGTGGTTTCCTCAGGCATCTCGGACCTCAGGAGGCTGTCATAGGCAACGTTCCAGAGATCCGGGCCGAGTATTGAACCTTGTGCGGCACCAGAAGTGACTTCCATCGTCCGCGTTCCGTCCCTTGTGTCATAGATCAGGCTTCGAGAGCGTAGATAATCCTCGATGAGCCGCAACAGATATGCAGGAATACGAAAGGTGTTGCGAAGCGCATCCAACATATCGACCCACCTCGCCGAGTTGAAGGCATTCTTGACATCAAGCGTAACAAGAAGCACTACTCGGCGAGAGAAATGGTTGCGGCTCTCGGCTCTCTCCACAGCTCTCTGAACTTCGGTGACAGCGTCGATCGTTGACCGTCCCTTTCTGAAGCCGTACTGACGGGGGCATAAGTCCCCGGCAGCTTCCACGGCAGAAGTCAGGCGGGAACGGATCAGCTTCTCGAACAGCTTCCCAGCCGTGTCCAACATGCAGAGAGGCCTGTGGGACGACGGCAGTTCGGGATCACCTTTGCCCTTGCTGATCAGTACAAGCCTGGCTGTTTTCCAGGGAGCCGGAAACACCCCTTCTACCAAACAGGCATTGTACATTCTCAACAACAAGTCAGCGTTAATTGAAAATACTTTCTTTAAAGCCTCACTGGGAATCCCGTCCGGGCCAGGAGCCTTGTTGCTCTTCAGGGAGAGAACGGAGGTTTCCAGCTCCTCGAAAGTGAAGAGTGGAACGTCCTCTACCCGTCCGAAGTCAACCAGCGGTCGCTGTGGATGTTCAGGAAACAACGCAGCGACGATCCTCCCCATGGTGGCGCCCTCCATGATGGAAGGTGGAGAGCGGGCGCCGAGTTTCTGTGTTACAAGTTTGTAACCCAGGCCCCACGGGTCGGAGTCAACGTCGTCACGAAGTCTCCTCCAGCTATTCGCCTTGCTCCTGTTTATCGCCTGGCGGAGAGATTTTCTCGCAGCTTTATAGGCCTCCGACTTACGAACTCTGTCTGCGGGAATTCTCGCTCTTGTGGCGGCTCGTCTAGTTCTTAAACATGTTCTTCTGAGTTCCGCAATCTCTTCAGTCCACCAGTAAACGGGTTGTTTGTCGCGTCGGGGTTTCCTTCGCGGCATAGACTGGTCGCAGGCCGAGACGATCAGTTCCATCGTGGATGTTACTAGTGCCTCGGCCCCAGTCTCACCAGGATTCCCCTGTGCTCCCCGAGAGATGACTTCGGTGAACTTGACCACGTCCAGTTTGTTGGTGTTCCACCGGCGTGGCCCTTCCCGAAATGCGGAAACTCGACGATTTGCCTGATCATGCAGGTCAAAAACGATGTATTGGTGGTCGCTACCCGTGTAGTCCTCCACAACCCTCCAGCCTGAGATCCTCGGAAGGAGCGACTCAGACGCAAAGGTGACGTCGGGGATCGTGCCTCTCTGCCCGGGGCGCCGAAAAGTAGGTGTGTCGCCCTGGTTGAGGACGACAAGACCGGCCCTGGCGATGAAATCCAGGATGTATTTCCCCCGGGAGCTGGTAGAGGGCATTCCCCACTCGACGGCCCTGGCGTTGAAATCGCCACCAACGACGACATGCCCGGTGGTGCCAAGAACGCACTCCTCTAGGCTATCTATCTTGTCGCGGAAGTCCTGGACGGCCTCGTTGGGTGTGAGGTAGCAACTGAAGATAGTCACGTCCCTACACCGAACCCAGACGAATCCTCGGCCGCGCCCGTGACTCCGCACCAAAACATCTCGTGTATTACGTGCCCAAAATGCAGCAGTACCGAGGCTGTCCGAGATCCAAATGTTTGGGTCTCTGTCCCGATACTGTTCACTGATAAGGAGCGCGTCAGCACCAAGTTCTCGGGCGAGCTGATCTAGAAGGTTATCAGCTCCCCAGGATCTATGAAGGTTGGCCTGGAGGATGCGAATTACCGGCCGCTGCCTTTTGCCTGTTCAAGTGCGGCTCTGAAGGCACCGCACTGACCAGACCCGGGTAAGTGACCGAGGGCACTGGAGCCTGAATCCTTGCAGAGGAAGCAGGAGGGGCTCGAGGAACATTCCTTACGTTTGTGGCCTTGGCTTCCACACTGGAAGCAGTTGGCACTCCTGTCGGGCCCTTTACAGTTTCGGGAGGAGTGGCCGAAACCGAGACAGCGGAAGCATCTCGAAACTACCACCCTCCGTTTGAGCCTGCAACTAACCCAACCAACTCTGAGGTGCTGAAGGCTAAGCAGCTTATTGGCGTGCTTTTCGCTCATCTCAGCAACAGCCATCCGGAGTTGACTTCGGTTAGGCTTTGTCAGCCATACCCTCACTCCATCGGCCGGTATCTCCGGGAGTGCCACCTGGATCGCACGGGTCACCTCATCTTCGGTGGAGAGGACATCAAGGTCCCGAATCTCGACCGAACACTTCGGTTCTAGGGCCTTGATGGAGCCTTTGTCCCCAAGTGCAGTCTTGAGGGAAGCGGCAAAACCGATCTTGTCACTCGACTTCCCCAGTTCGAGGAGGACATCCCCGTTCTGGGTTCGCCGAATAGACTTGATAACGGTGTCGGTCTCTTCCGGTTTGGCCTGCGATCTAATCTGACCCAGAACATCGGCAAAAGATCGCCCCCCTAAGGGCTTGATCAAGATTGCCTCCGTCCTGGGCTTCTTAGGCCTGGGTTGTTTAGGCTTTCTGACAGACTTGCCAGAGGCCTCCCCAACCGGGTTTGAGACTTGCGTCCGCTCCACCCTCGACGCACTTTTCGAAGCTGCCTCCGCTTGCTTCTGCCTCCTCCTTTCTTTCTTAGACAGGCGCGTCTTCCAGCCCCCCAAAGGTGTTGAGGCAGAGTTTGCTGCCAAGGCAGGATTAGCCGCCGGAGCAGGAACCTCTGCAGGAGTAGCCGCTGGAATCACGGCAGCGCCCGGGGCGGATTTAGTAGCCTGGACAGGAGATGTCTGCGATGCCGCAGTGACAAAAACCGGTCTCGGCACTGAGTCCACCTCAATAAGCTCAGGGCTTCCCGGCGAAGAACCGCTCTGCCTCTTCTTTCGCTTTCTGGCTTGAGTCTGGGACTCAGCCAGATGAGCTTGAGGTGAAGCAGAGATGACTCGGTTCGTGACATCGCGCTCCTGCTTCACTGCCTTTAGCCTGATTTTCCGGCATTCCTCGATTTCTTCTAGAGCATCTTCGAGTTTCGGGATCCCCTCTTTTATCGCCTTGTTTATGTTCTTTTGAATTAGGAGGACCTTGGCCATCTCCTTCAAAAGAACTTTCATCTTCTTCAGACATGAGTCTTCCTCCTCGTGGGCGTCGTCCTGCTGCTGCCGAAGCATTTGCAGCTCGAATGCCGCACGAAGAGGGCTCTTCCTGGGAGGGATTCCTTGCATCCTGGCTAGAGGTGTTACCGGCTCGGTCACACCCATACCCAGATCAACCTCATCTTTCTCCTTTCCTGTTACGGCCGATGATCCAGCGACACCAGCAGCCTTGAACGGGGCCGGCGGAGGGGAGGTTTTAATTCCAACCGTCGGCGTCCCAGTCTTTGAGGTCGGAGACCTCTGCACAAGTGAGCTGCGCCTAAAAGCAGCCTGTTCGTTCTCCTTTCCAAGATTCGTGTTTTGCAGTTGACAATCCATACTGTTTTGTAACCAGCGCATCGTGCGGCAAGAGGCGGCCCTTCATCGGCCGGGAGCGGGTACACCCTCGGAGGTCTACCCCCCGTAGGAGATAAGACACCCCTACCCCGGGACTCCGGGGCCCGAACCTCCGTTTGCCCAGCACCGATACACAAAATGTGCCGGACGTGCTGGGGGTCGCACCGTGGCAATGCAGAGTCCGATCCCTGCATCCATGCCGCACTCCCTGACTAAGGTCCGAAGCGGCTGGCTTCTGACGACACACTGGAGGAGACCATCGGCAGTGCGAGGCACACATCAGTCCCTGCAACACAACAGGGACACTCCCAGGACCCCCCAGCATGCGCCGGTCGAAAGAAGGTGGAAAGACACCCTTGATTCGGGGTCGAAAACAAGAAGGTGAGCAAGGTTAGCTCAGGAAAGAATAAAGACGGTGAGCTAAGACCTGAAAGATGAGAAGAAAGGCCTTAGCTCGGGAAGAACTGTGAGGAGGGTCTCACAGCTTGGCTCAGGTACCTCGGGGTCGCCAAGAAACACCCGTACAGTGGAAAGCCCACTGCCCCTGAGGGGGCCATTACTCATAATGTATAGCAGTTTGGTTCAAGTAATAAATCTGTTTTGATATTTATAATTTTCAATGCTTATTATACATAATACCCCCGTCGCAGCAGACCTGCGTACTCAGCGAATTTCCAAACGATCTTGAGATATTGTCTTTTCCCCATAAACACCATAGAAATAGGTATGTAGGTTTGCTACCATGGGATGTTGTTAGAAAATGTTAGTTTTGTTAGGAAATGTAAGAGTTACGTTAGGTAAATGTCAAACTGTATCAATATTCGGCACTTTTTAATTTTCCCCATAAATCCCATGGGGTGAGTATGTAGGTTTGCCGCCATATGGGTGTTGTAAGCAAATATCAGTTCTATCCTACCTTGTGAATGTACATACCAAATATTATCAAGTTATGGTGTTCTTTTCATTTTCCCCATAAACCCCATAGGGGTGAGTATGTAGGTTTGCCGCCATGTGGGTGTTATAAGCAAATATCAGTTGAACCCTACCAAGTGAATGTACATACCAAATTTTATCAAGTTATTCCAATAAATAAGCGAGATACAAGGTTTTGTTGATTTCCCATAAGATTAACAAGGGAAACCTATTTTTGGCTTTTCTCCGTAACATGTTAAGCCAAGATAAAAAACCAAAATACTAAATTGTTTGTTTTTTAAAGCTCTTTTAAATGGTTTTAGTTAAAATTCTTGAATTTTGAAAATTATGCTCCAAAAATGCAAAAAACCCATTTTTGACCCTTTTGAAACCCCATAAAACCCCGTTCCCATAACCCGATCATGCTGGTTTGCGAACTCATGAAAATAGACCTAGTCTTACACCTTCATACCAAATTTAATCAAAATCGGAGGTCCACTTCAAAAGTTATCAGTACCACGGACACATATATATATATATATATATATATATATATATATATATATATATATATATATATATATATATATATATATATATATATATATATATCTATATATATATACATAAGTAGATAGTACTATGGGGTTCCTAGGACACTTTTGGAGACAATCAAAAATCAAACAAATTTCATAGTTTTTCAGTACAATTATGCAATATTTTTGCCATTTTTTGGCCAATTTTCAGCTTTTGTCAAATTATCATAAAAAATATGCAAATTTAATGAAATTTTTAATAAATATGCATGAATTTATATGAAATTATTTACAGAATAAAAAGTTTTTTAAAACCAGTAAAATTATAATTTTTATAAGGTGATTTAGTATCAATAAAATTAGCTACAAAACAGAATATTTATCAAATTTCATGAATATATCTTTAAAAATAATCAAGATATTAAGGTTTGATATTTATGGCTAGTTACCCCAAAACATGAAAATTTACTAAAATCAAGTGATTAAACATTGAAGTAACTTTTTACCAAAAATTCAAAATTATTAGATGATTTTTAGAATAAAAAAAATATTTAAAATAAGGGGTTAAACTACCCCTAACATAAGTCAAAACATTATTTAATATTTAATAAGAATGTGTACCAAAATTAATAAAAATTGGTTGAAAAGAATTGAAGATATATCACTTTAAGGTTTTGATACAATATTTGTACCATGATTATACCATAATTTTACCATAATTTCATTTGGTATAGGAAAATAAAACTCGCATCTTTAAACAACTTTCATTTATTTTACACAAATCAGAAATACATTGAAAGTGTGCATGCCATGCACGCTGACCTTGATATTATTTCATATCAGAGTGTGCATTTGATGCACGCTGTCCTTGAACTCAGCTGTTGGTTACACAATCTAACTTTCACACCAAAATAAAGCATAGTCTTCACAATCTAACATTTGTTTAACATCAGTGTAAATCCTCCAAAAATGCTCTATTGTAATTGATAATTGTTGTAATTTTGGAAATTTATGAGCTAACACTCCTATACTTCTTAATTTTCTTCCATGACTGTCTGATATGTTAAAATTTGATTTTATATATTTTTTCCATGGAATACTTTTGTCTTTATAATTATGGAAATAAATATCTAGATAATATCCAAACTTAGTAGTTATGTAAAAAGAATAAGCTTTGTTGTTTTTTATAGTTATATTATAAGTTATCAAAAATTTATTAATTTCAGCCAAACCACTTACTTTTGGAAATATAACTTCTTTTACATTGATAGTTGGTGATAGTAATTTAACTAATAAATTATGTACTTTATCAACACTTTTAACACTTTTCTTATTTTTCAAACACATTAATAATTCACTCAAATCCTTCTTTGTCTTTTTAGGTATAACAAGTTCACCTTTTTCAACTAAATCACTTATAAGCACTTCATCCAACTCATTAATCTTTTCAATTATACTAATACATTCTAAATGATATTTATGCAATTCTTTAATTTCACTACAAATAGAATTTTCACTCTGAATTTCCATACTAAAATCTTCTTCAAAGAACATAGATGTTGCTTCCATTATATTTAACAGCCACACCCAATGTAATGAGTTGGCAATCTGTATAGCAATGCAATAACTAAACACAGGCTTGCATTTTAACTATGTAACCTAGAAACTCACTTGGAAAAAACAATATGTTATTATAACATTTAAAATAAAAACATGTTGAATCCACATCACATTTTAATGGGCTTTTAATTGGTATTTTTTGCAAACACATATTTTTATAAAAGTCTTTTTTTTAAAGTCAGCCTTTTGTCTAAACATTGTTTTGCCATTGAATTATGTTTATTAAGGTTTCTTTATTATTTTTGATCGTACAAAGACTTATAATATATGAAAATGCATTAACTTTCAATGAGCTTTTCATTGCTGATATTTATTTTCCATATAAATCAATACTTATCTTTTTATCTCAAGATTATTAATTTGATAACTCTTTTATAATCACATATTTGAGTTTTTAAATTATTTCTTATTAATTTAGGACATGTGATACATGAAATAACATTAGATTCTTATAGAGAATTCAAAAATAACATTAGTGTTATGATATCATAAATAGTTAATAAATTATTTGAGAAAATGTGGTTTTAAAAGTTTTTTATAATTAGGTTTTGTATATATTTACTACTTCTAAGGTAAGTCTTAATTTATTATTTTTCAAACTTAGTATATTTACTTCCCTCAACCTTAAAAATCCAAATTTTTTATAAACTATTATTTTTAAATAAAATTTTAAAATCATTATTCTATAACTATTTTATTTCAGTAATATCATTTTTAATTATATTATATTCAAGTAATTTTTCAGATACAATAATAATATAACAATTTGTTTTACTAGTAGCTACTATATCATAATCAAAATCTGCATTAATAATAATATCATTTTTTGAACTTGAAATATTTGTTGGATTTTTTGTAGTATCAATTACATAAATTGGTCTATTTTCTAGAAATTCTGTTGGATTATAATACATTTTACTACTATTATAATAAACTTTTTTATAATCTTGATACATTTCATACATAATTCTAAATTTTTCATTGTTTATATCAAAATTTTCCAATTCATCAGGGTAATAATGACCATTTAGTTTTACTCTTATATTTTTTACATACATACTATCAAATTTAGAAGTATCAAATAACTGATCATTTGTTCTTGATTTTTGAAATCCAATTATAATAAATTTTGGATTATAAATATTTCTATAGATATTTGTTATATCAAAACTTAAATTCTTTCCTGTAATATTTTTTTGTTCAATGCATTGCCAATGATTAAAATGAAAATTTACTTTTTCAAATTTGCTTAGTTCATTAATTAATTGAATTTTACTTGTTGTTTTGTATTCAATTATAGGAACTCTAATAAAAAATTCATCAATTGTTATTTTACCTTCAGTTGGTAATGTAGCATTATCATAAGATCCATCAGCCTTTTTAGTTTTCCATCTAAAAATTGCATCATTATCTTCTGATCTAATAAATGTTATATTAAAACCTCCTTTGTATATTGGAATATTTACATTTTCAAAAAATCCTAATCCAAAATGAAATAAATTACCAATTGCTTCAAATTTATTTTTAAAATTTGATTCAAAACCATTATTTATTTGATTTATTTCTGATTTTGAATAAGTTATAGTACCTTTAATTGTACTTAATAGACCAGGATATTCAATTTCATCAATCAATTTATTATGTTTTCTAACTTCAATTTTTGAAAATAAAAATGGAACAAAATTATCAATTAATTTTATATTAGCACCATTATCATATGCATTTCCATCAGATTTAGTCAATTTACCAGATATATAAAATTGAAATTTAGAAGTACAAAATCCATCTCCAAAATCTATATTAAATTCAGTTTTTTTATTAGGTTCATTTAAATGTAATTTAGATAATGGGTAGAAATTTTTGTATTCAGCTCTTTCAATATCATTTATATATTTTTTGTAATCAGCCATTTATTAAGGATAAATTTTTTAAATCAAAAGATTTTTTAAAACAAGTAAAATTTTTATGATTTAATGATGTCAAATTTTATTTATGTATCAATTTCATTTTTACTTTTAAAATATTCAATTTCAGTAGCATGATCAAGTATAAATTTTGCTGATATTTTTTGATGTTCTAAAATTAATTCCCAATTTAATGTAAATGCATAATCATGAATGAAATATTCAGTTAAATCTTGATATTTACAAATCAAATCAATATAATCTTTTAATTGATAATTTATGAATTCAGTAATAAAATCTATAGTTAAATTTTGATATTGAGCAATTTTTTGCCAATTTAATTTATTTTGAAACAATCTCATCATATTAATACTCAATTCATATTTTTCAGAAATATCATCCCAATCATCTTTGTTTAATTGATTTTGGTTTCTGATAATGAATAAATCAAATGAACTGTATAGAGCCATTTATTAGGGAGAAAATTTTGTAAAACAACTTTTCTTTGAATTACAAATACAACATTTTGATTTAATTATATTTATATTTTTTAATTTTATTATCTGAATATCTTTAGAATTAGTTTTTTGTTTGCATTTAAGACAATAAATCAACTCCATTTATATAAAATAAATTATTGTAATTTATCTATATCTCCTTTAATTAGTATTATTTCTGCATTTAATTCTTTTATTGATTTATTGACTCCATCAAATAGAAATTTTAGTTCTTTTTCTAATTTTTCTTCTAAATTTTCAACATGTTTTCCAACATTAATTAAAAATTCTAAATTTTATTTAAATCTTTTTTAGTTTCTGAATAATCACTACCAATTTCAATAATTGAATCTAAAACTTCATCTAATTCTGATTTAACTATAACATCATATTTATTTATACTTGGTTTTACATTAACAATTCTTTTACCATTAATATTTATATAATTTTTTGATAAACCAATAGCATTTACTAAATTTTCAGTCTTTTTTACATGACTTTTAAAACTTTTACTAAAATTATTAAAAAATATATTTAATTTAGAATTAATATAATCTTCTTTAATATTAATTGGATGTTTTTTCTGTCTTCCAAACAGATCAAATATATTTTGTGAATCTATATTAATTAAGGATTAATTTATTTATTATGTTATCAAATTTTTTATTTTTATTTAATTCATTTAATATAAAAACACATAAATGGCCACAAATTGGTGGATCATTATAATTTTGAATTTGATTATCATTATAAAATATATTATCTTTTCCTAAATATTTAACTAATTCTATTGGTGGTTTATTAACTATATTTCCATATGAATCAAAATAATATTTAATTTTATCTTTTTTATAATAACAAACCCAATGAGTTCCATTTCCATTAAATGAATCTAAATTTATAATTCCACATTCAAATTTATTAACTTTATTAGGTAATATATCTCTCATAAATACACCTCTAAAATATTTTATATTTTTACACAATTTTTCTAATTCACCTAATGTTAGTGGTTCAAAATTTTTTTATAATTTTGTTTCATATATTTTAATGTTTTTTTATCTAAACCAGATCCTTCTACATTTTTTAATTCATGATCAAACCAATCAACAAAATTTCTAAATTTAGGAATTATAGATTCTTTTACAACTTTTGCTCCCTTTCTAACATTTGGTGTATAATTTTTAACTATAGGTATATTATCAGCAAAATCTAAAATTTCTTTTAGTAATCCACCATTTTTTATTTCTTTTAATTGATTATATGAAAATTCAAATCTTAATCCTTTATTTAATTTTTTATGTTTATTTAGTTTATTAATTTGTCTTTTAGATAATAATATAATATCTTTTCCATTTTTATTAAATTGATCAATATTAAATTGAATTATAACTGATCTTTTATTTTTAAATGCTAATTTTATTTTTGACTTTTGATTATCTGTCAAGTTTATATTTGTTTTTTCCATTTATTAAGAAAAAAATTTATAGTTTTTATAATATAGATTATTATAATTAATAAATAATTTATTAAAATTTTAATCCTACTTCTAAACCCATACCAAATTTTCTTTTCATCCACATAGCACCTGATGTTGGTAATGCAATTAATCTTTCACCAATTCCATGATCATTTGATGTTACTATATCCCATGCTTTATCTTGTAAAATTTTATCAGCTATTTCATTTCTAGATTTTGTATCTTTATGATCTCTATAAAATAAATCATGTTCTTTAGCAGCTTTATCTAAATCATTGATTCCAGGATCACTTCTTTTTATTCTTTTATTTAATTTAGTTCCAGGCCCTAGATATTGATAACCAGGTACTTGTAATTCAAAAGGTAAATTATTTATAACATCATTTAAAATACCTGATCCATCTTTTAATAATGGTGATGAAATATTTGCCAAAATTCTTTTTAAATACTTAATTCCTTCAGGTTTTTCAATTAATTCACCTAATTTATTTGATATAAAGTCTTTAATTGCTTTCTTTTCATTTAAAAAATTATTATTACCAGCTTTTTCTTGTGCATATATATAATTAATAATATTATCTAATTTATTTAAATCATCTATAAATCTATATTCAATTTTATTTTCTGTATACTGTCTGATTCCTGAACCTTCAATTTCCCCTTTTAATTCCCAAATATGTTTAATTAAATTAATATATTTATCACCTTTACTAGATTTTGGTTTTTTACTATTTGGATCATTATTTTTATAAATTGAATTAGTTTCCCATAAAATCTTTGAATAATTATTTAAATCATCTTGTGTATATAAATTATTATCTGGTTTCTTTTCATAAGTTAACAATCTCCATAATCCATGTGTTCCATTATATTTTTTATCATCAATTATTAAATCATCATTATCAATTACAGTTATTTTATCACCAATCATAAATGATTTTTTATGTTTATTCCAATATAAACCAAATTTATCATCTTTTGTTCTTGGTAAATATTTTTGTGCTAATGGACCAATAATTTTATCTAATGTTTGAGGTGAAATTAAATTTGGGTCAATAAATGTCGATTCTTCTTGAATTATTGGTTGTCTGATTGGTCTAAATGGAGTACTTGAAGGTAAATTTAATTCTTCAGTTTCTGGTATTGATATATTAGCAAAATTATTAACAACAGGTACCAATTCCATTAGGTTTTTATTTTCATTTAAGACTTCACCAATTTTATTTTCAACTTTACCAATTGCTGATGTTATAGGTTCATATGCTTTTTGTTTAATTTTTTCATAATTATCTTCAATTTTAATTTGATTTTTAAATTCTTTTATTAATTTTTTTTCAATATCATCTAATTTTTTAGCTTCATTAACAGATATTTTATCCATTTATTACAAAGAAAAATTTATGTTCAACACAAATCATGTTAACACAAACATAAATCATATTAACACAAACACAAATCATGTTAACACAAAAACAAATCATGTTAACATAAATATAAATCATGTTAACACAAATATAAATCATGTTAAACACAATTCATTTTACTTTATTTCTGTAATTTTCATTAAATATATAAATACTAATGAAATAAATAATACTAATAAAATAAATATTCTATCAATTATTGACTCAAATATACAACAAGCCATTATCATTATTTAATATCAGAAAAATTTTTCATATATTTTCCATCATTTGATTTTTTCAATAAATTAATAGTTAAAAATCCATAATCTTCTTTCCAACAATCATTACAAATAGTTTTAAATTTGTCAAATTTTATATCTGATCCAACAAAATTATTATATATTTTTTTCATATAATGTTCATTTTGTTTAAATATGCATAACATATTTAAATTATTTCTAATTAATTGCATATCAACTTTTGAATAACATTGTGATAAATAAATACATGATATATTTTTATGTCTACCCATTATAAAATATTCTTTAATTTTATCTTGTTTTTCTAAAATACAATCATCAAAAACTACTAATGAATTTGGTTTACATTTATTTAGTGGAATCATATCATTACATAAAAAATAAGAAATTTGTTTATTAATATTTGATTCTATATTTTTAAATCTTTTTTGTAATAATTTATAAGATGGTTGTTCTAATGATTTACTAAAAATATATAAATTTGAATATGGAATTAATCTTTTGTAAATAAAATTTAATAATAATGTAGTTTTACCAGATCCACTTGTTCCTATAATTAATAATCTAATAGGTTGATCATTTTTATTATTTTTATCATATGATTCTAATTTTATATTATCTTTTTTTTTCTAAAAATTTCTCCATTTAAATAAGATGAAATTATTTAAAATAATTGGTCATTCATCCAAAATAGAATTAAGATTAGAACATCCAATACATTTAGATGGAAAATATAGTATTGGTTTAAGTGGATTTTATTCAGATAATTTTATATCAAATATACCAAATGATTATAAAAACTGTTATGGATATTCTATTAAAGATGAAGATGATAAAATTATAGATCAATATTTTGATATAAATAAAGGAAATTATACAATTGAAGAAATAAAAAATATTTTTATTAATAGTTTAAAAGAATTTAAAAAGAAAATTAATAAATTTGATGAAAATGAGTTTATACTGAAAAATGATGGACCATATATTATAATAAAATCTCCTGTTAAAATTATAGTAACAACAATTATAATTGATTTATTAGGGTTAAATAATAAAATAATTAAACCAAATGTATTAACAAAAGGAATAAAACTACCAAAAATTAGACCTTTTGATGTTATTGAAATACATTGTAATTTAGTTGATCCTAGTTTTGAAAATCATAAAGATCATTCACATTTACATAAAGAATCAGAAATTCTATATTCATTTTATCCAAATGTTGAATATGGATCAAAAATTAGTGAAAACCCAAATGAAATTGATTATATTCCTTTAAAAAATATAAATAAAATTCAAAATATTGTAATATCTATTCAAGATAGTGATGGAAATCTAATAAATAATGAAAATATTAAAAGTATTGTATATTTAAGATTAAAACAAAATTTGTAATATAAAATCTGTCTACATAAATAATAAAACAATTGATTTAATTACAATAATTTTATATTTAATAATAAATTAATTTAGTAAACAAAATAATCCTTGGTTTAAAGTAAAAGATATTTGTAATATTTTAAAATATAAAAATTCTAGAAAAGTTTTAATTGATAATGTAAAAGAAAAATATATAAAACTTAAAAAATATCAAGTGTAACCAACAGTTACACTTACATAATGATGATAAATTAATTTATATAAAAATTATAGATGTCACAAATTAAGACACCCTAGAAATTGATGTACAAACATGTTTTCAGATGCCCTAAAACAGGGCGTCAATAAAATAGATAATAAAACAAGATTTATTAATGAATCTGGTTTATATTCATTAAATTTAAAATTAAAAAAGGTAGATAAACAATAAGGATAAATATAGATGATGATAAATTAAAATTTATAGATTTTTTTAGAGAGGACAATTTGTCCCCCCTATCATGTAATGAAAAACATACAAAAGTTATTAAAATTAGGTAGGACCCAAAATGGGTCCCACATAAATTATAATATTTATTTTAAAAAATTTTAAAGAAGGTAACCTTATTATACAATAAAAACTTAAGGGTAACAAAACGTTACCCTCCTTAAACATTCAAAAAATATTCATAAAGATAATAAATTATATACAAATTTGAGACCCGTCTTTAATGATAATAAAGTAAAATTTATAGATATTTTTAGGGGAGGCGATTTGTCCCCCCCCTATCATATAATGAAAAACATACTATTTTTATTTAAAAAATTTTGTTTATATTTATTAATTTTAAAATTAAAAAAGAATCAAAAAATTTAAAAATAGATTAATAAATATTTTAAATGAAAGAATCAAAACAAATATAAAAATTTAATAATAAATTATTGAATATATTTAAATTTATTAAAGAAAATATTTAAAAATATACATAAATTATAGTATAAATTCAATATTATATGGTTATAAATTATTAATATAATTTTGATCATTTTCTTTAAAACTTTCTTTAACATAATTTTTTATTATATTTATAAATGGTTCTATTATAAAATTAAACTTATAATGATATACAAAATAATTTTTATATTTAAAAAGATATATTAAAAATTTATTTGATATTTTAGTTTTAAATAAATATAATTTTATATCAAAATCATTATTTATTAATTCTTTTGGAACAATTAAAATTTCCATTTATTTATAATTTTTTTTATACCCCCAAGGTAATGTATCAATTTTATTTTCACAAATAAATCTTTTGTCATCTCTATTACTTAAAGCTAATTTATTTATTGTAATTGTATATAGTTCATGTTTAAAACTTCTAATACAAGTCATTTCTCTATATTGTTCTTGATCATCAAATAAACATTTCTTAAAATCATCCATATGTAATGTTTTATCAACAACACTTTTCTTAATTCCTTTACATTTTACAGGATTTTTATTATTAAATTCATAACTATATAATTTTGATCTTAAACCACAATATTCTTCTAATATTTCACCATTTAACTCATCTTTAAATTTACCAATTATTTTTTTATTCTTTTCACTATAGCATTCATGTTCTTTCTTATAATCACTTGTATCAAATTCATCAATATTTTCTTTAATAATTTTATATGGATCTTTTTTAAACTCTATAAAATAACTGTCTGTGTCCATATATAATAACCTTATATTTGGATCAAACTTCTTTAATTTTTCATAATAAAATTGATACATATGTAATTTTGATAAATCAAGTACTGAAAATCCTATATAGATTGGTTTATCAAACTTAACCTTTTCTTTTATCATATGTGAAGCAATACAGTCTTTATCAAATATACTAAATGTTTTAAAATTAGGTTTTTTTGCTTGTTTTAATGAAAACTTTTCGTCACCTAATTTGATATCACATCTATTTCTAACATTTTCCATAGTTTTTCCAAAAACACTATTATTCATCAATTTAAAAAAGTCTTTTTCAAAATCTGATGTTGATTTGGATCTTAATTTGGTATTTAATTCAATATATTTTTTCATATAATCATCTTGATCAAATGCTATAACTCTATTAACTTTCTTTAATTTTAATCCTTTTTGTAGATAATATTTTAAGTTTCTTGAATGAATAACATAATCTTTTTTATCAAATAATGTTGTGCAAAGCTTATTATTATAATGTTCAGGTGCTAATGGTAAATCTTTATGATCATCATATAATTCAATAGGATATTCTAAATCAACATCTAATATGTATCCATATTCAGCATTTTCATCTAATTCTAATATTGTTTCTTCCCATTCATTTAATGTATATGTATTAGGATTCATCCATGTTATATCTTTATAAGGTAATTTTTGACTTAAAGCCCATCCATATAGATTATTTGCATCTATATATAACATATAATTTTCAGGTTTTGTTTTATCATAATTTTTTGTATATTTATTGTTTGCTTTACAATATCTAGTTATACATTGTGAAATACCACCTCTAATACCTTTTTCAATCATTAAATACATATTATAATCACTTATTAATTCTAGTTTAATTTTTGTTAATTTTAACATAGAATCCCAAGCTAATGATGGTGATGTTAGATAATGTGCTGGATCTAATTGATAATTTTTCAAACAAACAGATCTAAAATTTTCAAATATATCAGCTAATAATAATACATCCTGAATATTATACAAATCTGAATAATTACCTAATGTTTTTATTTTTAATTTATTCCAAACTTTTATATAATGTTTATAATCATCATCACTTATATTTTCATTAGTTAAACAACTATAAAATTGATCTTTTTCTAATATTTTATCATAGTTTAATTTTTCAACATTATCAATAAATTCATATGGAAATATACCTTTAGAAGTTAATATTTTTAAAGTTTCATCATCATATTCAATTATATCATTTTCTTTTATAAATTTCTTTATATGCTTAAATTCTTTAAGATTTTTAGCTAATTTTTCAATTGATGTAGCCATAAATCTAAATGTATCTACAAATGAGAATTTCATAAATTTTCTAGGTTTATCACCTTCAAATTCATAACCATAACCAGAATTTACTGAATAGTTTATATATTTTTCATCTGTATTAGCTAACAAATCAATTTTACCATATTTTTTGGCTAATTCTTTTATAAACAAATGTGTATCATAATTTGAACTATTATGACAGAATATAGGAATACTTTGAGGGAATTTTAGATTTAAATTACAATTTAAATGTGCAGCACCCCTAAATTTTCCTGTTAAATGGCAATGATCTCTTACTTTTATTCTTTTATCATCATCAAAACCACTATTTTCACAAATATGACAAATATTAGTTTTTTGATAGTTAATTTCTTCTTCATTAGTTAAATTCATAGGCTTTTTATTTTTCGAATTATATTTTTTAGCTATATATTTTAAAATTTCATCTAAATATTCAAATAATTTATTTGGTACATTTATTAATTCTTCTTCATTTTTTGCTCTATAACAAATAGGTTTATACATTTTATTAGTTACTCTAGATACTAAATAGATTGTAAATCCATATGGTATATGTTTTTGAATTTTATTTGTATATGAGCAATTTGGATTATTTTTACAATTATCAATCTTTTCTAATATACTTTCAAAATCCATATAAATTACATATGGATGTTCAAACTTTTTGTAATAGTTTTTAAAACTTACTTTTTGACCAGGAAATGGCATTATAGGTCTACAAGGTTCTAATGATTTACATATTTCTAAATGATTATTCAAGTCTTTATTTTTGTAGAAATGAGTCAAACATCTTCTACAAATATATTTTTTTGTTTTATGTTTTGATAATTGAGAATATACCAATTTATTTAAATCTGTTATTAATATATAATGACAATTATTACCAATTTTATAATATAATAAATCAATTTCTAATTTTACATTATAATATTCAGATATTTGTAATGGCACTATTTTTTCATCTTCATCAATTCTATAAATATTTATTGACATTGATGGATAGTTATATTTAGAGTCAAACGATCTTTTTCAAATAATTTAATATCTTTTAATGTTATTGGATAATCAAAACCTTTAAAAATATCATCATTTATATATTTTTGATATTGTTTAACTCTTTCAGCATGTTCATTTAGTTTATCAATAGCACATCTAATTGCATAAATAAAACAATATTCATCTTTATTTTTAAAATTTACACAACATTTTTTATTCTTAATTTCATTTGGTAATTCTATATATGATCCAGCATTTAATGAATTATTTTTAGATAATTTTAGATTTAATTCAACACATCTTTTTAATGACCAACCAGAGCCTTTTGATGGTTGATTTAGTTGTTCTCTAACTATTAATTTCTTAAATTGATCATCAATAAAATCATCTACATTTAAAATATCTGAACTTTTTATGCAAAAATACATATTACTATTTTGAATATCACCATTTATTAATTTTCTTTCATATTCACATTCTAAAGCCATCTGTCCTTTAATATTTTTAAATTTTTGTTTTTCTATCAATTTTTTTATTTCATTTCTTTGAGTTTCTAAATAATCATTAATATCTAAATCATCATTTGAATTTGTTAAAATATAATCTTGAAAATATCCTTTTAATGACGAAGCTTCTTGAATATTTATTATATTTTCTTTTGGAATTGGTCTATTTTTAAAATAATCATTTAATAATCCAATTAATTCTCTTCTAGTTTTATTAACAATTTTAATACTATTTTTAATTGCTAAATTTTGAATATATTTTAATGATCTATATTCTAAATTATTTGGATTTTCTTTAATTTTGTTTAATCTTTTAATTAGTTCATCTCTAGAAAAATTTTCATAATTTCTGACAGATAATTTTTTTGCAATTTCATTTAATTTTTCAATATTAAATAATGAATAATTTGTAAGATCAAATGTTTCTTTAATATTTGTTAATTCATCTAAAGTTTTATTTTTATAATTATATATATTATTATTTTTACACCAATGTTTTAATTCAAATATTTTATTATCATATTTTTGTTTATTTAATAAATGTTTAGTTGAGTTATAATGTCTATCATAATTTTTATATAATATATTTTTATTACAGTAAGGACAATTAATATTTTTATTTGTTCGTTCCATTTATTAGAAATAATTTTTACTTAGAAATAAAACTCTTAAAAATATGAGAAGTTTTTCCACTTTTTTCTAGGTAATTTATAGTTTAAATTGTATTTTTTCAATCAATAATCAACTTTTCACAAGTTAATTTAAGTTTTCTAGAGTATTTTTTCAATAAAATCAATAGTCAACTTTTCACAAGTTAATTTAAATTTTCTAGAGTATTTTTTCAATAAAATCAATAGTTGTATTTTCATAAGTCAATTTAAGTTTTCTATAGTATTTTTTCAATAAAATTTAAACTTTTTTAAAACAAGTAAAATTATTATTTTTATCATATTTTTTAATTTTCTAGTTTTGTTATATTTTTGTCATGAATTTTAGTTTTTTAAATGTCTGAAATAATTATTAGTCCATTTAATATTTTTTCCACATTCACAAAATTGTGGTTTTAAAAACATTTCTCTAATACATTGTATACAAATTGCATTTTTTCTATCTTTACTATAATGATAATTATTAAAATTTGAAATATCTTTAATTTCTTTACATTTATGACATTGTTTTTCATTTAATTCAATAACTTTAATATTATCATATAGTTTTTTATAATACAAATCCTTACATTCTTTACAATAATGATACAACCCATCTTTAGTATTTTTATCTTTATAAAATTTAGATATATCTTTATATAATTTACACCTTAAACATTTCTTTTCCATTTATATAAAATAAAATTTACAAATTGGTTTTTTTCAATTCATATTCATAAAAATTTCCAATAATATCTTCATTATTTTGATCTTTTATACTATATGTAACTGGATTTGTATTATTAATTTTAGAAATTATAAATATTTCTCTAGACCAATTATTTTTATATTTATTAGAAAATGTTGATTTTTTATTTCCAATTCTAACTCTATCATTTATTTTAAATTTTGATTTGGTTATTGTTTTTGGTGGTTTATATTTAAAAACAGTATCTAATAAATCCTTTTCATTATTTTTATTTACTTCAATTGGTTTCATTTTAATTGTTGAATGATATGAGTTATTATATTCTTTAACAATTTTTGGTAAAATATTTATCCATCTATAATTTTTATTAATTTCAAATTGTATTTTCATTTTTTCATTTTGTGTTCTATTATACCTTTCTATTATACTTGATTTTTCTTCATTTTCTGTATGATACAATTTAATATCATATTTATTTAATATTTCTTTGAATTCTTTATTGATAAATTCTAATCCTTTATCTGTATGTAAAAGATTAGGTGATTTATGATTAATTTTAATTGCATCATTAATTATTTCTTCAAATGCTTTAGAAACTGTTTTTCCATCTTTTTTCTTTAATGGTTTTGACCAAACATATTTTGAGAAAGTATCTATCACATTTAACATATATTTATAACCATCATTTTCTTTTTCATAATTTTTCATTATAATTAAATCTGCTGCCCATAAATCATCAATACCTAATGTAATTATTTTTCTTTTTAGAAATTTCTTTCTGATTGGAGCATGAATTTCATTTGCTTCAATTATTTGTTCATTTTTAGTTAATTCTTTTTTAATTATAGGTTTAACTTCTTTTTTTTAAAATTTTACTTTTATTTGTTTTACAAATTAAACATTTAGTAGCTATTCTATATAATCCATTTTTCATTTCAACAATTTGTGGATTATTATTTTTAGTTTTTTTCTTACACTTGTGACAATGAATTGGTTCATTCATTTATATATAAAAAATATTTTATACATAAATGAATTGAATCAATTCATTTATGTATAAAATATTTTTTGAATAAATGGATATGTGTTATAGATGTCATAATCAAACTAATTTTACTATTATTGGAAATTGTGTAGGATGTAATATATGTAAAAGAATTATTTATGAAAAAAAGATTAAGAGAAAAGTAATAAGAATAAACATCTTAAACATATTTAAGAGAATTTAACCATTTTCAACCATATAAAACACACCAATTAATTAATGAATTATATATTTTATGTATTTCCAATCATTTTGAAATAACACCTAAGAATATAAAATTATTTTTAAAACAAAGGAATTATACAAATTGGATATTTTACTATCAATTTTTAAACAAAATATACAATATTAATTTTGAATTGAATCATGAAGATAAAGAAAAAATTACACTAGTTTTTAATAAATATTTATGTTTTAAGAAAAGTAATATATCATATAAAAAATTATTACCAATGATTTTTAAATATTTAAATATGGATTTTTGTATAAAACCTAATTATGATGATAACTTTTTAACATATCTATCACAAATGAATTTGTAATATTTTTTCCCTATATAAATGGATCTGTTAGAAGAAATTAATAATATTGGAGAATTAAGATTTAAAGAATATAAACCATTAAAAAGTTTAAATTTAAATGAAAAATATAAAATTGAAAAATTTGAAAGAATTAAAGATAAATATGGATATACAATTATTGTTGAATTAGAAAAATGTAAAATACATTTACCAAAAAGATTTACTAATATAATTGATGATAAAACTATTAAAGAATTAAATAAAAAAGATTTAAATTTAATTGTCACGGCTTTTAAGACTTTTGATGATAAAGAAACTGCTTTAGTTAAATTTGAATAATTATTTTAGTATAATTGTATTGATAATAAATTTTAAATCATCTTGTAAAAAATTATAATTTTACTGGTTTAAAAAACTTTTTATTCTGTAAATAATTTCATATAAATTCATGCATATTTATTAAAAATTTCATTAAATTTGCATATTTTTTATGATAATTTGACAAAAGCTGAAAATTGGCCAAAAAATGGCAAAAATATTGCATAATTGTACTGAAAAACTATGAAATTTGTTTGATTTTTGATTGTCTCCAAAAGTGTCCTAGGAACCCCATAGTACTATCTACTTACATATATATGAAAATGAACGAACGGTGTTTTTGCCTTCTGGGGACCTCGAAATGAAAAAGTAACTTGGTCCCGGGCTTAGGTCTTACCATGGCTACTACCGTAATAGCGTATTCCCTATAGGGAAATTCGCTAAAAGCTACCTAGGATCGGACATTATGACTAATAAATTCCGCCTCTTGTAGGCAAATGTAATAATTTTCACTCAGTGTTGTAGGCACGTTAGGTTAGGCTACATTAATTAAGGTAGGACTAGCTTAGGTTAGATTAATGACATTGACCAAGTTGGATATCACGAACAATTTCTGGTTGGAGTGTTAAAATTCAACTAATCACATTGCCCAAAATTGAGTGGTTATTATGTATAAAGACCGGATAAAATAATAAATAAAGGCTAATTTATTACTTTCACCATATTTGCTGGTTATTATACATTATATATTAATCAATTACTTTGACCGTTACATTTACTAATCCCTTTGATTCAGAGAAATTTCGTTTTGTAATATTTACAAATTTATGTACAAATTTAGTGTTCAAAATTCAAACTCGCACATGTATTCGGTTAAGGGTAGACAACCAAATAAAATATATTTTATTTGTAATTATATAATTATAATACTTATAATTATAATTATAAAATTATCTAAAATTTATATACATATAATTCTAAAATTATTGGTAAAATAATAAATTATAACTTTATGTATTTTACCTTTAAAATTCTCGTTTTATTAAAAACCATTAAATTTAGTTAACTTTTTTCATGTCTTTCTTATCCATGGAAAATAGGTACTATAAACTATCAACATCCTGCCAATAAGAAAAAACTTTATTTTATTGATTTGAAATATCTATTTAACACATTTGCGATACTTTGGTGCCCCTGAAAGTATTAAATTACAAAATTAAATGTTAATTCAAATAAACCTCCTTCTTTTAATATGAAAAGAGTTTTGTAAAGGTTGTTTTTAGAACATAATGTTTATTTATTTAAAAGCTAAAAATATTTTCAATTAAGAGTGCCAGTCTAACGAAAGAACAATTTAGTTTGAAAGCAATTTGTGAGAAAATTCTGTGAAATGAGAAAAAGCTGATATAGCTTTGTATTAATTTTGCTTAGTAAGGCAGAAATATGAACTGTCATTTAGAATAGGCTTGCTTCTTTTAATAAAGTGAATTTGGACGCTACTCCAGGAAAAGGCAAATTCAGAATAAAAGTATAATTTTAAATTTCGAAGGTACACTACTGAGAAATGAGTGAAATTTGACTAAAATGGATGAACTAAGTTTTTCGTTATTAAATTTTGCTTAAAAACAACATTCAAAGTCCAGTAAGATTAAAGAGTATCATCTTGGACATTGGTTCAGCTGGTCAGGTGCTCTTAAAGAGCACCTAATTAGACACTACATTAAACCTACTTATAGAATTAAATTACTTGCCTTTACTATACCCATTGACTTAATATACCTATAAACTATTTACATACAACTGTACAACTTAAATGTACTGAAACTTACCGTTTTGGTCATTTTCCTAATGTCCTAGTTCTTAAAAAAAAGCATCTGAGCTAAATATCTAAATAATATTTAAAAAAAACCTGATTGATCAAGAGCAAAATTCAAATTTATGTAAGTATACAATTGAACTTATTTTTTGTGTATTTTGATAACACATGTTTTGTATTGTTGAAGTTTTAAATTTTTATTGTTGTATAAATATAGATGATCTTTTCTTTTGAAACATAAAAAACAGTTCCAAGAGCAATATAATTTTACCTATAAAAGACAAGGGACTTATAAAAGTCGACTAGAGATGTTGTATATATAAAATATCTTACCTATGATGATAACCTCAGGCAAATGTAACGAGAAACAATATCCGCCATTTTCTTTACAAAAACCAGTCACCGTGTCTCTTGTCTTCCTCGTTTAATGGCTTTATATTTGTCTTTAACATAACTATCAGTTTCGTCTGTTTTATACTAATAGATAGCAGTTTTATTTCTGAATATTCGTTCCAAATCGCTGGAACATGTAAATGAGTACTGTATTGTTTAAATATGATCTACGATGTCTCTTCTACAAGAAAACGCAGGAGAATTAAACTTTTTATAACGTAGTATTGTCGTATCATTTTCAAAATTTACTACATAAAACTTAATTTATTTATCCATTGTCAAGTATATCTATATATATAATTCCGTAAGCGAATCGGTCCCCACGAAATATCTCGAGTTAGAAGAAAGATAGGGTAACGTATGATGGCTCATTTTAAAGCTTTTGGGCCAAGAACGTAAGGAAAAATACCAGAATTATCAAAAGTTACCTGGGCTTTGCCCCATTGGACCTTGAAGTTCCAATGTTAATCTAATGGGAAGAAGAGTTTTAGATCTGCACGTGTAATTAGGCATATGTTAAAATAAATATTTTTTGTCATAAACTCAGCTGTTTATTGAGCAGATATTTTAAGTTAAGGTAACCATACAATTATAACTTTAAAAATTGGTAATACACTATAAAAAACGAGAACACTGATAGTCATGGGCAAATTACTGATTCACAAAGGATGTCTTCTTCGTGACACAATCTATGTCTTTATGGAGACAGGAGTAGAATGGTTTTGTATATGCTGATATACCACGATTAAAAATAGATTAGACGTTTCATGATTGATATAATTGTTAAATATATATTGTCTTTAATCAGTGAATTACGTTTAGTCATTACATTAATCTATCTTCTTATTTCTATAAGGGTTTCGTCTGTTACGTCCCTTTTTCTCTTGATCTACTGAACCGATTTTTAAGATTGAGGTGTCATTTTAAAGCTTAGGATATACCGCAGTGACGAATCGTAATTAAAAAGGTCATATTGTTTCGAGCTTCGCCCCCCTGCCTTTTGATTTATTTCTAGAGGGCGCTTTAAAATGTTGACCAACTTTTATTGTAAGTTCTTCAATGTGAATTTTAATTTAACAGCTGATTACCTTCAGATGAATTTAAAAAGCCAGATAGAAAACAAAAATAGATCTCTGTCACTTCATAATCAACATTCACGTACTGTAGGCGAGTTTCACTCATACAGGATCATAAAATGCGCAATTTGCGCACGGGCCACCTCGTGCTTTATATATTGGCTATTTAGAGCAGTTAGAGTTGAATCGTTTTATTGAGTGTTTGTTTATTTCCGACTGAATCATATTATGTAAACTACTAACATCGGATAACCTCCGAATGAGGAATTTTTTATTTTGGTTTGATCCCTTCTCTGCTTATTTCTTTACGTAGTTCGTAGGGGAAACAATAAACGCCCGTTAATCCATAAAGACTGGGAGCTTTTCATGTAAATAATAGTGTGCGAAAACGGACAACACAGAGTATCAATCTATGTTATACTTAATTGACCGAATAGAACAAAATAGACTACAATTATAGAACGAGGACGTCGGTGGCACGGGGGGTAAGGGAGCATGGGGGCACGGGGGAAATAGGGGGCACTGCGGAGGGCACAGGACGGTACTGGAAGGACGGTGGGGATGGCGATACCGGACAATGGGGAGCACAGGATGTTCGAGATATGGAAGCATAGAGGGCATGAGGGGGGCATGGGGGACATAGGGGGCATAGGGAGGAAAGCATGAGGGCAGAGGAGCATGGAGGAATCAGGAGTGTGGGGGCCTAGGCACTCTGGGGTGGCATGGGCGCCATAGGGGGCACGGGGGCATGTGGTGGCGGGGTGTGTGGGGGCACCAGGGGCACCAGGGGCGTCGGTGGCAAGAGGATTAGATGGGTATGGAGTGGCACGCGGGGGGCATGGGGGACTTAGAGGGCATCGGGACCACGGGGAAGAAGGGTGGGCATGAGGGCACATGCAATCTGTGGGTGCAGGGGTATGGGGGAGGGGGGGGGCACGACGGGTGTAGGTGGCACTGGGCGTTAGGGGGCATTGGGGCCAAGATTGAGGCATGAGTGACATAGCGGGCACGGGGTGAAATGGTGAGCATGGAGGTACGGGCATATGAGGAATGGGGCACAAGGGACACTAGAGATGTCAGTGGCACGAAAGCTGGTTGGGAATGGGGGGCACAGAAGAGGAATGAGGAACATAGAGACCACGGGGACCATGTTGAAGAACTGCGGGTATCATGGGAAAATGGGGGAAAAGGAACAGGGGGGCACAAGGTCCGGGAGCATGGGGGTTTCTCGGGCCCTAGGGGTGTTGGAGGAAACACTGGACCCGAAAGTTGAACGGGGACTCGGGGAGGCGTGTGGGACACGGCGAGTTTGGGGGGATGGGGGGCACAGGGGTCCAGGGTGAAGGAGTATACAGTATTAAAGGGCTGATGTTGGATTGAACTATTGTATTTACTTGAGTATTCAAACTTATTATGAACATGTTTAAGGTTAAAACTGTTTTTACCGAGCCCGGTTGTATAATAGTGCAATAGCTTTTCCCCTTAAAATAGACTACTACATTTTAATACAGGAGAGATTATTGGTAAATTACTGATTTGATAACTCAAAAATGTTTCATCAAGATTAGTTAATATTTTATTAGAAAATCCAGAAGTATAATCTTACTACAACTTGAGATGAAATAGAGTAATTGTGCAAGGAGGTGATGAATTAAAACTTATTTTTTGGAGACAACATCACCATTTTGATTTTTAGGGGCCTTTGCCCCTACAATCCCCTAGTTAAATTAAATTACGTATAGTTTTTATAACAGGTCCACACATGTGCGTACTCCACATGTGTTCACATGCGCTGGTGCGTTCACATGTGTTTACTAGGTTTTGAAAAGACCGAACATTTTCATTGACATATTTTATATGCAGAAATTTATTGCAGAATCATGTGAGTTATATCATTAATTAGATGTAAGTTGAATAATTAATGAAAATCAAGGAAAAGTGGTAAGTGAAATAATTTATCTCAATAGTGATTTCCTTACAAGTTTAAATAATTATGAATGCAAGCGGCACTCTATTCCCAATGCATATTTGTGCCATGTCGGACATAATATTAAGAAATTCCTGTGACTCAAATTATTGGCTTGAGAAAAATTGCAATTACAACGAATGAAACGTCCACATATAGTGACTGAATATTATGGAAATACAATAAAAAGTATTTTTTCAACAGTTGTTTAATTATGTTTATAAATTTTATGTTAGAAAACTATTTTATGTGTATGGTTATAAAATGTTACCATACTTCTCATTAAAATCTTGTATTATAGGAAATAATTTATAATACATCGTTGACAGTAAAAAAATGATGACTTCAGTAAAGGTAATGTCTTTGTTTATAAGACATTAAAATAAGATCACATTACCTGAATTAATTATAACTAGAGGGGCCCGTGCGCAAATTGCGCATTTTATTATTATGTATGAGAGAAACTAACTTAACGTACATGTATGTTGGTTATTAAGTGACAGAGATCTATTTTTTTTTACTATCTGGCTTTAAAACTCATGTGAAGGTAATCAGCTGTTAAATTACAATTCACATTAAAGAAATTGTAATAAAAGTTGGTCAACATTTTAAAGCGCCATCTAGAAATAAATCAAAAGCGAGGGGGGCGAAGCCCGAAACAATATGACCATTTTAATTACGATTCGTCACTGCGGTATATCCTAAGCTTTAAAATGACACCTCAATCTTAAAAATCGGTTCAGTAGGTCGAGAGAAAAAGGGACGTAACAGACGAAACCCTTATAGAAATAAGATGATAGCTTTTATTTTTATAACTTCTTTGTTCTTTAAGGTAAGAAATAAATAATTATATAGATATGCTGTATGATAAAATAATATTTTTAGTAGTGGGAAAAAGCCACTTCTAAACCGGAAGTGACGTCAGCTGCCAGGGCAGCTGCAGGGGTCAGATGGTGTCAGCTGCCAGGGCAGCTGCAGGGTGCAGATGGCGAGAGCATATGCGCTGAATTTGAAGTAGAATTGGGCATGAATGAAGAGTTAGTTCAAAAGTAAAATTCAACTGTGTTAACTAAACTCTAAAAGTTGAACAAAAATTAAGAGTAAGATGAAAACTGAAATTCAACAGTTATAACT
>CM061531.1:271613952-271816852 GCA_030545055.2 Neoaliturus tenellus
CTCTCTCTTCCACCCTCACTCGGCTTTACCGACGGCCTGCGTGCTCTGTTGCGTAACGTCATCATAAGTGGCTAACCTGCCACTGCCACTTTATTTTATTATTTTATGGGTACGTAAATGTGTTTTATTTTATTCCAGGAGAGATGGAACTGTTTTTAATATTTAATCCCTTGGATTAAACGACAATATGTTAAAGATGTTAAAGTTAAGATTTACTATATATTTCATAGCAGCTGACAAATAACTGATTTTTTTATCTAACTTGTACATTAATACAAAGCTTCATTGTGTAAGTAAATTATGGTGTTAAAACATTAAGTTAATCTAATATTTTCTCAAGTTAATTTTAATCAATATCCCATTTTCGATTAAATTTATTCAATAAAATAAATGCAATATTTCCATGAGAGGAATTAGTAAAAATGAATCAATCATTCTTGTGTTTTATACTAAAAACGATTCGTTGCCCGTCAATATTCGACGGATACAGCTCGATTCATGGTGAGTTGAGTGCGAGGCAGACGGTGGGAAACATTTAGGCCCCCTCTAATACCCAGGGCCGCCGAGAGGGGGGGGGGGGCAGAGGGGGCAGTTTGCCCCGGGCCTCAAGAGACAGGGGGCCTCATCTTCAGGGGTTTTTATTTAATTTTGTTGTTGTTTTTTTTTCTATCTATGGTAGCAAAATTAATTAGTCTCTGCATAAACTAAATGGTAACACCATGTATTTTTGAAGACCTATAAAAATCTCCAAACCGTAGCAAAGTATAGCCTATGACCTTATATAGGCCTAAAGGCCTATCAGCCTGTATGAGTCTCTGTGGTTTAAAGCTCTGTGTTGGTGAACAGACGCCGGTGTGCCGCGCCCGCCGCCTCGTGCTGTGAAGGTATTTGTCAGCTATACAATTACAAAAATATTACATTTTGCAACCCATAATTCACGGCTTCGACTAATATTGTCGTGTCTGCGTTTGTTGGTCCAAGTATATAAGATAGAAAAGATATATAAGATAAAAGTGTATTTTAATAATGTCATAAATGAATTTGCCATATTGAAGGCAAGAAAGAAACCTTTGCGAGTTGGTTAGATTTTGTGAACGGTACTTAGTTTTGCTTAAGAACCAATACTGAATTATCTAATGGCTTAGGATAGGCTTATCTAAGCAAAAGCAACAAATTATAAGTTCAAAAAGCATTTAGTAAAATAAATTTAATTAATTAACCGTTTTAAAATAAAATGCATTTTTATAATTTTCCCTGTAAGCTTAGCCATTTCAAAATACTTAAGTTAGGCCTAAAACGACATGGTAGCTCTCCAATAAGCACTCTCAAACCCAGCCAAAGTGCAAGTTTGATCAAATTATTTCATGTAGGCCTACTGTAAACCTGAACATTTATCCTATCTATATTTTAAAATAATAAAAATAAAATATTTATAAATCACTTAAGGAAAGAAAGCAAATTGTGTGCATAGATACAAAATAGATATCCAAAGAAATCAAAATCAAAATGTGTAGCCTATATTGCATCTGGTTCGAACACAGAAGGCGACTAACAGGGATGCGCCGAGCGGAAGGGGGGCCTCACACCGGGACTTTGCCCCGGGCCACAAAAATTCTCTCGGCGGCCCTGCTAATACCCCCCGTCGCAGCAGACCTGCGTAGGCTACTTAGCCAATTTCCAAATTGTTAATATTAATTTTGACCAGATGAATCTATAAACAAAATTTTATCACGTGCTCATAAATAGGGAAATAAATGTCTATTCTTCTTCATGATAAATAGAGATAAAGGGAATAGTATGCACGTATGCTCTACCATGAGGAACAATAAAAGTAGGTCTTTATCCTAAAATTAAAAAGAAATAAAATAAAAACTATTTCGACCATATGAAGCGAAGCCATATAATAAGTTTCATCAATATCTGTCAAAAAATAAAGGAGTTTGCCTATCCTCCATATGATTAACATGGAAAAAGAGTATGCAGGTTTGCTGTCAAGATAAGTACAAAAACCTAGATTTTTTACCATTACAGTAATGGATAAATATCAACCAAATGAAGCTAAATACCAAGTTTCTTCCAAAAATATTTGTTAGTAACAAATCCTTAAGATTAACATTGGAGCCCCAAAATACATTACTGTCTTTAGCAATAGAGATAGAGCAAAGTTTCAAGGTACTAAATTGTTTTTTTTATCCAGTGATAAAAATAAAAATTAAAAGTTTTCTTTAAAAATACACATGAAAAATGCAAAAAAAAAACACACACACACACACACACATTTTCGGGGTACAAAACCCCCAAAACTACCCCTTTTGGTTGGTCGATGTATCTGGTTTACGACCTTATCCAAATAAAGGTAGGATTACACATCTTTATCAAATTGTGTCTCGGTCGGACCGTTTTTACAAGAGATATCGTGTCTAGGGACACATACATACAGACACATATAATGACCATTATTTTGTTATTGACTATTATTTTTTGACTCTGGGCACCTTAAAACGTAAAGTAACATGGTCCCGGGCATAGGTCTTAACATGAGACCTACGGTAATAGCTTCCTCGTCCATGGGAAATTCGCTAAAAATCAAAACATATTCATTTTTTAATCCACCAACTATAAAAGTGAGTAGTGTAAATAGGCCTAGTACAGCACTGCATTATTTTTCTTTCCATTAATAGAATAATACATTACAATTATATAGGTTTTTAGGGACTGGTCATAATAAACTAAGTCCTTCTTGAGCGTTTGTTCTTCTACTGCATTTAGACAACAGTTACAATTAGACAACGTTCACATTTGGTAGCGGTCGTAGCTCAGTGGTAGAGCTCTGAGTTATCACCCAGCGGGCCTGGGTTCAAATCCCGGCTCGGGTACAAAAAGATCGTTCGGCCGCTCCCGTGGTTCGGAAGTCACGTTAAGCCATTGGTCCACCTGCATAGAAAACAAAAAAGTGCAGGCATTTCTGGCGAGGAGAACTATCAGATAATTGATTATCTCTCTCCACTAAAAGCCATACGATAATTAATTAATTTAGACAATTACCTCGTGTGCTTACAATCAGCTGATTAAAAGGTTGTAATTGCAAGGGTTTGTAAATTTAGATTTTTGTAATACGAGGTGGCCCGTGCGCAAATTGAGCATTTTATGATTCTGTATGAGTGAAAGTCACCTACAGTATGTGAATGTTGATTATGAAGTGACAGATCTATTTTTGTTTACTATCTGGATTTTAAATTTCATGTGAAGGTAATCTGCTGTTAAATTACAATTCACATTAAAGAACTTGCAATAAAAGTTGGTCAACATTTTAAAGCGCCCTCTAGAAACAAATCAAAGGCGAGGAGGGCGAAGCCCGAAACGATATGACCTTTTTAATTATGATTCGTCACTGCGCTATGTCCTAAGCTTTAAAATGACTCCTCAATCTTAAAAATCGGTTCAGTAGGTCAAGAGAAAAAGGGACGTAACAGATGAAACCCTTATAGAAATAAGAAGATGGATAATAAAGTAAGATTACGCTAAAGCTAAAGTAAATACAACCCGATAACATAGAAAAGTTTAGCTTTTATTTGGCGCAAATTAAGTAAATGTAAATTAGTCCAGTGGAAGTCTCAGACAAACTGTCCATAGGATTGAAAATGTTTACTTTTCCACCTGTTAAATCTCCATAAGAAAAGTTTTATATTTGCTTAAAAACTTCATCCCTTTTAAAGTTGCGGGGATAAAAGGAGTGAGAAATCGTTTGTTTTCTATAGTAAGTCTTGACGTTTAAAATTTTCTATGAGTACCTATTTATTTGTGAATATTGTTGCACTCATCATGAAATCCTGATTTTGCTAATAATACAAATAGTAATTGGTTGATTCTGGCAATACATGACTTATGACTTATAATACCAAGGAAACAAGGAAACTGCGGGAATTGTGGGTATAAAATGGTGCCAATCTACAGGGAGCAAACTTCCCTCTCTTGGTAGGGGTGTATCGGTGTATCCTTTTTGCCCCGCGGTTTCAGACCCATTTCAAAACATCTAATGGTCGCTAAGAACATCTCACTTGCCCCGACCTTTTGGGTTAATCCTCCCTCACACAATCCTTGTTTTGAAACATAAGAAAGACCAAATATCAGCATATAATTTCAGTTTCTATGTTTCTATATCCTATAAATGGTTTTAATATTTCAGATTTTATTTTCATTAGAAAAATTCTATAAAACTGAATTTTATTTTGCAAAAATATTATGCATGATCTTGGTTATAATTATTTTATTTACAACATGTAAAAGTAAGCAATGGAATGGTTTAAACATTTCCCTTATACTACAGTAATATAAAAAGGGCAAGTTAACAATTATGGCTAAATTTGTAACTATAAAACGGCTAACATCTAAGTTCTTAACACTGACTAAACACATTAAAGAATAGCACATAGAAGATAAGTCAAGTTACTTAATTTCAAGTAGAGATTGACTCTGGTCGAAATTCGACCAACATCACATTTCATCTGGACTCAGGAGTTAATAATAACTCACATAATCCTTCTTAAAAAAAATAATAAGATAAACTAAAATATTACATATAATTTGAGTCTATGTCCTATAAAGGTTTTTAATTTTGTCAGACTGTTAAAAAATAGAATAATTAATTATTGTGTTTAGCAACTAACTAAAAAAAGAAAAAAAAACTATAAAGTTGCATGGAAACTCCACGCCTGCCGTTAGAAAACCAGTCACAGTAAAAAAAAAAGAAAAAACAGACAGAAGAACACGAATGCAGGCTGACGCTGACGCAGAAGAAAAGAAAAGAACGATTGAACGATTAGCCGATTACTACTAGCCTATTTATTTGTTTGTTTTGTCAAAATCGCTTGTCAAAAGTTACCATACCACTAAATAATAAGTAGGCGCCATTATTATTTTTTAAGTGTGTTAAATTGTCAGTGTCAGTGTTCTAAAACCTATTTGATGTGAATTTCTCTAAAGCACCATTTCCAGAAATTAAAAATAAGTCCTAGCCTTTGAGGTTAGGAATAGGCTAAAATTTTACCAATTCAATACGACGATGTCTGGAAACCTAGAGAATTTGAATCCCAAACTTTATAAAAAATGTGAAGAACGAGAAGTATCGCTATTCGAAGAAGACGAGGAAATTGTGGATGAATTTGATTCCAGAGAAATATTTGGTATCCTTTTCTAAGAAGGCTAAACATTTTCTTCGTCAGTTCTAATAAGTTAAGCTAGGTCTAGCCCTATTCCTAGTGTAGGATAAGCTATAAAAATAGATTTTAAGGCAAATTTTTCATTCCAGTTAAAAATATGAATCAAACATTCAAAGCCTATCAATTGTTGGCTAAGCTGTGTAACAACTTATAGTGATCGCCTTTGAATACAAGGTTGATGGTTCGATCCTGAGGAAAGTTAGTAGCTTTTTAACGGTTCGGTTCCGGTCCCAGTTGCCATTTGTCATTGGGCTATTAATTAATTTATGCTTTCTAACAACTGGTCATTGTTAGACAGGTACAAGACTGAGGCTTGGACCGTTCCTCGTCAAAACGTTAAAAAACACCACTGGCGTAGGCTAGATAGACACGAAATAAAAAAAAATATATACAATCACATCATTGCATTGATCTTCCCGATATTGTGTTTACTATCTAAACCTGTCTTTCTCATAAATTAAACAGTAGGCCCTAACTTACCTATGTCAATCCATAACTTATAGACTATAAACTGCATTAAAGAAGTGAAGAACTGCAGAAATTTGGATACGCCTACTGGTTTACTGTTTGGTTTGGTTTTAATTTATTACATTGAGAACATGCAACACGAGTGCACCAGGCTTCAGATTCGAACTGCTTGATGCCTCCCTTCCCCAAGTCTGCTGTGGGCAACTGATTATAGGCTATTTTGCTGCTACCTACTGATGAATGTTGGAACTATGTCTAAACCTACATACTGAGTTTTCCAAAGATTACAATGCTGTTTTAAGTTTTTCTGCCATGAGACAGTTTTCCATACTTAAAGGAGTTTCATTTCACTCAGCATCCGGATCGTTTGCAATGTTTAATGGTAGCACTGCACTAAATGTATTAAGAAGAAATCATTTTTCATTGAGGATCAATGAAGTAGGCCTGACAACAATGTTGCCTAGTACTGTATCTATTGTTTTTTGTTTTTTTTTTTTTTATCGTCACTAGGCATAACTTAATGTGCCAATACATTAATTTAAATTACTGTATTTTTTTATTTGAAGACTCATTTGGTCGGCCTACTGGTAAAATGGTAACCTAGGCTAATATCGCACTGCAAACATCAGTAATTAGCAATGGAAACAAAACAAATTTTCACCCTATCATTTTGTAATGTTAATTTTTTTTAGGGATATAGGCCTATGCCAGTGGCCTTTTGTTGGAGAGTGACACAAAAGCTTTATGGGAAAGCGGTCCAAACCCATAGGTATACATGTACTGGACATCGTGTGAATGAAACCAGTAACCTCTTGAATCAAAACCCAAGATGTTAACTAACCATAGGCAAGCAAGATGCCCCTTTTGTTCTACAATTAGATATTCTTCATTTTTGTATCTACCTATTTTTATTTTGGCCGAATTATATTTTAACGTTTCCACTTTTTGTTTGGGCTATAAATATGTTCCATTATAGAAGTCGTAGTTAAGGAAAACTGCATTTTGCCTGTGATGTCATACAATAGGTCTAGGTCTAGGCTGTATGACATACTTAATTTTAATTTAATTTAATTATATGGTTGTTAATTTTAAAATGCTTTACATTTTGAGTAATTTGCCTCAACCCTGACCTCAAAAGGTAAAGTGTATTGGGAGTAATTGCATTTTTTTGTTTTCGGCTACAGTTATATGATTTTAAGGGTGCAGTTTCGTAACTGGGCTACCCTACAACCGAATGAAAAATATCGATCGATACGATCGATATATCACATCAGCTCAATCAATGCGGTTGATATATCGCACCGGATCGATCGATACGATTGATATATCGCATCGGGTCAAAATTTCTATGTATGTAAATCTAATCATATAGGTAACTATGTTTGCACATCAAAATTCACAATTTGGTATATTGTTGCTAAAAAGTACAATAGTTAAAATGTTGATCAAAATCTAAACCTAAATCTCTCAAAAACTTATTAGTCAATGTAATTTATAACATATAATGGTTGATTTTTCTTTTTTAACATGAAAACTGAACACTAACATTACTAAATCTATTTTCATTTTCATTCCCTCACCAGTGCACCACACTGCTCAGACAACATTTTCTTTGATAGGTATCAGTTCATTATCTTGTAAAAATCTATCACATTACTCATATCTATGACCCCAACTATCTAGTATAAACTTTCTATTATAAGTAGGTTAATAGAAAGTTTTCTGAAACTCATGAGACTAATGAAAATAACTAAAATATCCATACTGAATATGAAATCACCTAGTAAAATCTTGGTTTATGTTAGATAAACAAACAATAATATTAGTAAATAAATATAAAAAATTCTCAAAAAAACATATGTTTAAAATATTTCATCCGATGCGATATATCGAACTTTCATCCGATGTGGCGTATCGATATTTTATCCGATGCGATATATCGATCGTATCGATCGATATTTTTCATTCGGTTGTAGGGTAGCCCAGTTAAGAAACTGCACCCGATTTTAATGCAAAGTTTGATCATCTGCCTTTGTTGACTCGGCCATCCTTTTAAAATCGGGTTTGCAACATTCTTCTCTATTAATAGGGACCTTTAATTTCATTTAAGGCTACATCTATGATTTATGCTTACATTTAAGATTTATTAAATACTCCCCATAATTGGCTGTCACCATGCGAGATAAAACCCCCTATAAAAATGTCTGAAAATATAGATTTTAGGAGTTTATATAAGTCACATGTTCAAAATTTCATTATCTTGACTAAATTGGTCCAAAAATTATTAAGGTTTTCTGGGACTTTTTTGGACCCTCTATATAGGCCTACAGGCTGTCCCAGACCACCCATTTAAAATTTTCAGAATTAATTTTTCACTTAAACAAACTGTACCATTATATGTACATCCCAGCCACTTATATTATTTAATAGGTAGCATTTAGGCTATTATAGGTGTTGCATATTTTCATTTATATTATCTCTGAAATTTATTTGTCAGTAGTCGCGACTAGCACTCTGTAAAATGAACTTTCACTCTTAAGGTAAGTTTGAGATTTTTAACTTTTGGGTCGAGTAGTCGAGTAGGAGCAAACCTGTTCCTGTATCCGTATGCAAAATCTACTCAAGTAATAAAGTAAAAATTTGTGTAACCTTCTGGCCAAGGTCTGGTGTTAAGAGATTTCAGGTCACCCGAGTGTCTCTAACATGATCTACTTTGTAGCCTGCAAGACCTGTGTGTACATTATAGCCGGGAGCAAAGGCTTTTCAAAGCACAGTGCCAGCCTGAGTATCAAATTTTATATAGTAACTACGGGAATCAAAACCTGGGACTCCTGGCGGTAGTCCAGTACGCTACCCGCTCAGGTGTTAAACTGCGACTATTCCACTATGTGAACAGATTTAATGACATAATATCAATAAATTAGGTTTAGGCCTAATGTTTTACGAAGTGTATGTTATGATATTCAGTTAGCCTATTATAGGCCTACAAGTAACATTTAACCAAATAAATTACAGTACCGTATAAATGTTTTTGCTATTGAAGTATTTTTATATTACTTTTAATATAAAAAAATATGTTGTTAATTTTCCTTTAATGAATTTTTCAAAATTCACATTTGTTAATTTTTTTGTAATTAATAGGCTCTAGTAGTAATTTAGAAGGGAATGGGATATAAATTAAGAAGATATCAATGCAGTATCACAATGCATAATTGTCAAATGAGAATTTATTTGTAGTTGAAGGAAATGTTAAAATGAGAGGACTTTCTAACGATAGAGGTGGGTTCAAAGTCACAGGCGCCTAAAGGCAGTAATGAAATTGCAGACTTCATACTACAGTAGTAGCTTATCATCATGGATTTTCAAACTGAAAATCGTACGGTTTTAAAATAAATTCACTACATGCTAGATAAGTGAAGCGAAATATCTTCCAGATTGTTTGTAATTTATCGTAAACTGGAGTAAAAATGTCTTAACATTGCAATTGCAAAGCTGGATGGTCTACATTGCAATGATATATGATCCTGGGACCAATCCCAGGATTGTTGTTAATCAATTCTGAAATCGGATTTTCAATCCGGGATTAACACTTCTAGCCACAGGTCTTTTGCACTTTACAATATTTGTAAAATGGTGATCAATTCGTTGGAATAAATAAATAACTAACTTAAAAAGACTCTTTTTGTCACAGCACAATAAATATGTGGTAAAATATAAAGGTTAATTCACAATTTTGGATAGTTAAAACAGTTCCATGGTCCCTTGAGGTTCCAATTAAATTTAAGTTCCTCTGTAGTAAATTAATTGTCTATACTCATATATACTAATTATACTAAATATTAAATTGAAGAAGTGAATATGTAATACTTGTTTTATTTGATGAACACAAATACAATTTTTCTTTGGGTTTCTTTTTAACTTTTGAGATACTTTGAGCAATATGCATCGGTAGTATTGGTTGTAATGTCATACTCACGATTTCTTTATGTAAACGCTGAGGTAAAATCTCCTTGATATCATTAGTGACTATACAAGTGGAACATTTTGTGTTTGAAGGTAAAATAGTTGAACCATTTGACAATTGAATCTGTACAGCTTTTCGCCCTTGAGCTTGCGCAAATTTTCTCTTAGTAATGAATGACTCGATGGCCTGGGTTTGTTTTGCATTTTCCGGTGACTTCGTGTAGGGTGAACCTTCAGATGATCCAAAACTGTCTGTTACATATTGAGTTACATTTGACTCTGTTGCATATTCACTCTCTGAAGTGTTTCTACATTGCGTTGTCTTGCCATCACAAACTGTATGATGATGTCTTCCATGATAATAATGATTTCCTGGATCACCACCTTTGTGTCTTATCGGGTAAATCTTTTTGTGTTTTGCTGAGTTTGTAGCACTATGGTTTTCTGGTGGTATTTTATCTGTGGGTTTGGGTACCATACCTAACACTCGTTGAATAATCGGCTTTGAAGTAAGTTCTTCCACTTCTTCTTTACACGGTTCTTTATGGCGTAGCGTTATTATATTTGATTTGGTTGTGCTCTTATTCGGAATTATTGTATTGTTAGTAAGTTTTTTCAATAGTATGCCGAATTTTTTCTCTGGTTTGTTTGTTGTTGAATATCCTGCAACAGAATAAAATGTGTATATCCTTCTTGCAAGACTAGTTCTATTGTGATAAGCATAGTAGATACTTTTATGTGTCACATTCGGAGCTCCGCTGTGTGGTTCAGGGAAAATAGTATAATGACTTTTCTTTCTAGTTACTGTATTTCTTGGATTACACAGTGGTAACACCTCCTCAGACAAGTTTGAGATTGTTTTTTCAATAATTTTAGGCTTATTACCTTTTGAAGCAAACACTTTGTTTTCTGAAATTTTAAGTTTATTATTCTCCGTAGTTGGTTTACGTGACGTTTCACTTTCTGTGGAATACTCTGTATCATATAAACTGGAAGAGACTTCTTTACAATAGATTTTAAAACATTTACTTGAATTGTTTTGATCTCTTTTGCGTTCAGAAAGATTTTGTGAATTAGGTAATTGATCTGACTGAAGAAGAATCAAGTTGTCTGTGTTCTGAGGATCAAATTCTTCAATTGCAGATAAATTTAAATGTTTCATTACTGATGGCAATGGCTTGTAAGGAAGTGAGGAATTTAAAATTAACTCTTTTTTATCTGTTTTGTTTTTAAGTGAAGCACTTGTTTTATCAATGGGAATGGTGTTTTTGAGTGAAGCACTAGTTTTATAGATGGGAGTAGAGGTTTTTATTTCTTTAGGAACTGGAGTGCTTGTCATACTAAATGTACTAAGGTTTTGATGGCTACTTAAGACCACCTTCTCCATACTTTTTTGATATGGACTATTTGTCAAAGGCAATTTTTGAACCGAAGTTAAGCGATTTTTTGGAGAGGTGTTTAATGTTTTGAATTTTTGACCTGATGATGGGTTATCTGCCAACCCATCTAGGATGGAGTAATTAAAAATACTTGATGGATTGTCTTCAATTTGCTTCATTAAATTTGGTTTAGATACCCCCAAGTACTTAGAATCAATTTTAATGGCTTTGGATGAACCATTGAAATTAGTTTCCCTAATTGTAGTCTTATTTAATTTGCCTAATGTAGAAAAATGTTGACACCCACCTGTGAAAGGAGAGTAAGTAGCAATCTTTTTGCAAAGATCCTCTGTTGTTCGCTTTGTTATTATTGTTGAAGTTGTTTCATTTAAGCCTAGTTGTGTGGTATTTGAATTATTCACTGTAGAATTTTTACCAAGAAGCTTTTGATTCGACACTGTAACTTCGCTGTGTTGTAATGTGGAATTACCACCCTCTGAATGTCCAGTTGTAATGTTTGTCATTTTATGATCTATTACACCAGTATGTATGTCTTGTTTTGGTGAGGTATTTTTTCTTCTTGGCAAAGTTTCATCATGAACATAGTCCTCCACCAGCATTATTGGTAGGCCTACAGGTTTTTTATGCCTTGGATCTGTATTTTTATTATTAATTTTCTTCTGAAAACATTCGTCATTTGGTCTATACTCACATAGATCTTTGTGATCTTGTCTTGGATTAGTTTCGTCCTCTTCTGCCAATTCATTTTCATCTACCAGTTGAGCAGTTCTTTTCACTAAGGTAGTTTTCAACTTACTTCTTTTATGAGCATTTCTTTTGCTTCGCATTTTAAAATACGGAGAACACCTCTTTTGTTTATTTGTAATGTAACCGTTATGATTAACTCTGTTAATGAGGCCATGGTGTCCTGCTGGCACAAATCGTTTTAGTCCTTTCACTTGAGCACTTATTTCTGCATCATGATTATCCAACAGAACTTCATTGTCTCTGTACAAGGGGAATTCGGGATCCTCATCAATGACCAGATGGAGAGAATCCATCCCATTTTGGTTATGTTTTTCTAGGTTATCTTGTTTATTCTCCTCCACAACTGTCTCCTTTATTTGAGGGAACATTTTAAATATTATGTTATTATTTTTATAATGAGGTTTTTTGCTGTCCTCTGAGACTCCACTAGAAAGATTTAAAAATAACAAGATCATTGTTAAAGAAACATACATCAGTAAAAGTAATGCATATTTTATTTACATTGAATGATTTTGAGTGATAACTGAAGTTATCAGCTGTAGTCAAACAAATAAGCATTTGTCTAATAACAGCCCTTTATTGACATTAATTAATCTAAATCTTCTATATGTTGTCACAAAAAAGTGTGATGGACTATACAGGACCTGATTCTATATGCAAAAATAAGTAAAAAATGTAGGCTAACATTTTAGCGAATTTCCCATAGGGAAATTACCGTAGGTCTCATGGTAAGACCTAAGCCCGGGACCATGTTACTTTTTCGTTTTGAGGTGCCCAGAGACCAAAAATAATAGTCATTCAAATTTATATATATATATATATATATATATATATATGTATAAGTAGATAGTATCATGTTACTTCTAGGACACTTTTGGAGACAATCAAAAATCAAACAAATTTCACAGTTTTTCAATACAATTATGCAATATTTTTGCCATTTTTTGGTCAATTTTCAGCTTTTGTCAAATTGTCTTAAAAATATGCAATTTTAATGAAATTTTTAACAAATATGCCTAAATTTTCTACAAAATAAAATTTTTTTAAAAACAAGTAAAATTATCACATTTTATAAGTATTTTTTCAATAAAATCAATAGTCGACTTTTCATAAGGTAATTTAAAATTTTAATAGTATTTTTTCAATAAATTTGACTAAAATAGTAATAATTCATTCTAATTAATTTCAGTAATATCATTTTTGATTATATTATATTCAAGTAATTTTTCAGATATAATAATAATATAACAATTTGTTTTACTAGTAGCTACTATATCATAATCAAAATCTGCATTAATAATAATATCATTTTTTGAACTTGAAATATTTGTTGGATTTTTTGTAGTATCAATTACATAAATTGGTCTATTTTCTAGAAATTCTGTTGGACTATAATACATTTTACTACTAATATAATAAACTTTTTTGTAATCTTGATACATTTCATACATAATTCTAAATTTTTCATTGTTTATATCAAAATTTTCCAATTCATCAGGGTAATAATGACCATTTAGTTTTACTCTTATATTTTTTACATACATACTATCAAATTTAGAAGTATCAAATAACTGATCATTTGTTCTTGATTTTTGAAATCCAATTATAATAAATTTTGGATTATAAATATTTCTATAGATATTTGTTATATCAAAACTTAAATTCTTTCCTGTAATATTTTTTTGTTCAATGCATTGCCAATGATTAAAATGAAAATTTACTTTTTCAAATTTGCTTAGCTCATTAATTAATTGAATTTTACTTGTTGTTTTGTATTCAATTATAGGAACTCTAATAAAAAATTCATCAATTGTTATTTTACCTTCAGTTGGTAATGTAGCATTATCATAAGATCCATCAGCCTTTTTAGTTTTCCATCTAAAAATTGCATCATTATCTTCTGATCTAATAAATGTTATATTAAAACCTCCTTTGTATATTGGAATATTTATATTTTCAAAAAATCCTAATCCAAAATGAGATAAATTACCAATTGCTTCAAATTTATTTTTAAAATTTGATTCAAAACCATTATTTATTTGATTTATTTCTGATTTTGAATAAGTTATAGTACCTTTAATTGTACTTAATAGACCAGGATATTCAATTTCATCAATCAATTTATGTTTTCTAACTTCAATTTTTGAAAATAAAAATGGAACAAAATTATCAATTAATTTTATATTAGCACCATTATCATATGCATTTCCATCAGATTTAGTCAATTTACCAGATATATAAAATTGAAATTTAGAAGTACAAAATCCATCTCCAAAATCTATATTAAATTCAGTTTTTTTATTAGGTTCATTTAAATGTAATTTAGATAATGGATAGAAATTTTTGTATTCAGCTCTTTCAATATCATTTACATATTTTTTGTAATCAGCCATTTATTAAGGATAAATTTTTTAAATCAAAAGCTTTTTTAAAACAAGTAAAATTTTTATAATTTTATGATGTCAAATTTTATTTATGTATCAATTTTATTTTTACTTTTAAAATATTCAATTTCAGTAGCATGATCAAGTATAAATTTTGCTGATATTTTTTGATGTTCTAAAATTAATTCCCAATTTAATGTAAATGCATAATCATGAATGAAATATTCAGTTAAATCTTGATATTTACAAATCAAATCAATATAATCTTTTAATTGATAATTTATGAATTCAGTAATAAAATCTATAGTTAAATTTTGATGTTGAGCAATTTTTTGCCAATTTAATTTATTTTGAAACAATCTCATCATATTAATACTCAACTCATATTTTTCAGAAATATCATCCCAATCATCTTTGTTTAATTGATTTTGGTTTCTGATAATGAATAAATCAAATGAACTGTATAGAGCCATTTATTAGGGAGAAAATTTTGTAAAACAACTTTTCTTTGAATTACAAATACAACATTTTGATTTAATTACATTTATATTTTTCAATTTTATTATCTGAATATCTTTAGAATTAGTTTTTTGTTTACATTTAAGACAATAAATCAACTCCATTTATATAAAATAATTATTGTAATTTATCTATATCATCTTTAATTAGTATTATTTCAGCATTTAATTCTTTTATGGATTCATTGACTCCATCAAATAGAAATTTTAGTTCTTTTTCTAATTTTTCTTCTAAATTTTCAACATATTTTCCAATATTAATTAAAAAGTCTGTAATTTTATTTAAATCATTTTTAATTTCTGAATGATCATTACCAATTTTAATAATTGAATCTAAAACTTCATCTAATTCTGATTTTATTACAACATCATATTTATTTATACTTGGTTTAACATTAACAATTCTTTTACCATTAATACTTATATAATTTTTTGATAAACCAATAGCATTTACTAGATTTTCAGTCTTTTTTACATGACTTTTAAAACTTTTACTAAAATTATTAAAAAATATATTTAATTTAGAATTTATATAATCTTCTTTAATATTAATTGGATGTTTTTTCTGTCTTCCAAACAGATCAAATATATTTTGTGAATCCATATTTATTAAGGATTAATTTATTTATTATATTATCAAATTTTTTATTATTATTTAATTCATTTAATATAAAAATACATAAATGACCACAAATTGGTGGATCATTATAATTTTGAATTTGATTATCATTATAAAATATATTATCTTTTCCTAAATATTTAACTAATTCTATTGGTGGTTTATTAACTATATTTCCATATGAATCAAAATAATATTTAATTTTATCTTTTTTATAATAACAAACCCAATGAGTTCCATTTCCATCAAATGAATCTAAATTTATAATTCCACATTCAAATTTATTAACTTTATTAGGTAATATATCTCTCATAAATACACCTCTAAAATATTTTATATTTTTACACAATTTTTCTAATTCACCTAATGTTAGTGGTTCAAAATTTTTTTATAATTTTGTTTCATATATTTTAATGTTTTTTTATCTAAACCAGATCCTTCTACATTTTTTAATTCATGATCTAACCAATCATCAAAATTTCTAAATTTAGGAATTATAGATTCTTTTACTACTTTTGCTCCCTTTCTAACATTTGGTGTATAATTTTTAACTATAGGTATATTATCAGCAAAATCTAAAATTTCTTTTAGTAATCCACCATTTTTTATTTCTTTTAATTGATTATATGAAAATTCAAATCTTAATCCTTTATTTAATTTTTTATGTTTATTTAGTTTATTAATTTGTCTTTTAGATAATAATATAATATCTTTTCCATTTTCATTAAATTGATCATTATTAAATTGAATTATAACTGATTTTTTATTTTTAAATGCTAATTTTATTTTTGATTTTTGATTATCTGTCAAGTTTATATTTGTTTTTTCCATTTATTAAGAAAAAATTTATAGTTTTTTTATAATATAGATTAATATAATTAATTTTATTAAAATTTTAATCCTACTTCTAAACCCATACCAAATTTTCTTTTCATCCACATAGCACCTGATGTTGGTAATGCAATTAATCTTTCACCAATTCTATGATCATTTGATGTTACTATATCCCATGCTTTATCTTGTAAAATTTTATCAGCTATTTCATTTCTAGATTTTGTATCTTTATGATCTCTATAAAATAAATCATGTTCTTTAGCAGCTTTATCTAAATCATTTATTCCAGGATCACCTCTTTTTACTCTTTTATTTAATTTAGTTCCAGGCCCTAGATATTGATAACCAGGTACATGTAATTCAAAAGGTAAATTATTTATAACATTATTTAAAATACCTGATCCATCTTTAAATAATGGTGATGAAATATTTGCCAAAATTCTTTTTAAATACTTAATTCCTTCAGGTTTTTCAATTAATTCATCTAATTTATTTGATATAAAGTCTTTAATTGCTTTCTTTTCATTTAAAAAATTATTATTGCCAGCTTTTTCTTGTGCATATATATAATTAATAATATTATCTAATTTATTTAAATCATCTATAAATCTATATTCAATTTTATTTTCTGTATATTTTCTGATTCCTGAACCTTCAATTTCACCTTTTAATTCCCAAATATGTTTAATTAAATTAATATATTTATCACCTTTACTAGATTTTGGTTTCTTACTATTTGGATCATTATTTTTATAAATTGAATTAGTTTCCCATAAAATCTTTGAATAATTATTTAAATCATCTTGTGTATATAAATTATTATCTGGTTTCTTTTCATAAGTTAACAATCTCCATAATCCATGTGTTCCATTATATTTTTTATCATCAATTATTAAATCATCATTATCAATTACAGTTATTTTATCACCAATCATAAATGATTTTTTATGTTTATTCCAATATAAACCAAATTTATCATCTTTTGTTCTTGGTAAATATTTTTGTGCTAATGGACCAATAATTTTATCTAATGTTTGAGGTGAAATTAAATTTGGGTCAATAAATGTCGATTCTTCTTGAATTATTGGTTGTCTGATTGGTCTAAATGGAGTACTTGAAGGTAAATTTAATTCTTCAGTTTCTGGTATTGACATATTAGCAAAATTATTAACAACAGGTACCAATTCCATTAGGTTTTTATTTTCATTTAAGACTTCACCAATTTTATTTTCAACTTTACCAATTGCTGATGTTATAGGTTCATATGCTTTTTGTTTAATTTTTTCATAATTATCTTCAATTTTAATTTGATTTTTAAATTCTTTTATTAATTTTTTCTCAATATCATCTAATTTTTTAGCTTCATTAACAGATATTTTATCCATTTATTACAAAGAAAAATTTAGGTTCAAAACAAATCATGTTAACATAAACACAAATCATGTTAACATAAACACAAATCATATTAACACAAAACACAAATTATGTTAACACAAACACAAATTATGTTAACATAAAAACAAATCATGTTAACACAAAACACAAATCATGTTAACACAAAACACAAATCATGTTAACACAAACACAAATCATGTTAACATAAACACTAATTATGTTAAACACAATTTATTTTACTTTATTTCTGTAATTTTCATTAAATATATAAATACTAATGAAATAAATAATACTAATAAAATAAATATTCTATCAATTATTGAATCAAACATACAACAAGCCATTATCATTATTTAATATCAGAAAAATTTTTCATATATTTTCCATCATTTGATTTTTTCAATAAATTAATAGTTAAAAATCCATAGTCTTCTTTCCAACAATCATTACAAATAGTTTTAAATTTATCAAATTTCATATCTGATCCAACAAAATTATTATATATTTTTTTCATATAATGTTCATTTTGTTTAAAGATGCATAACATATTTAAATTATTTCTAATTAATTGCATATCAACTTTTGAATAACATTGTGATAAATAAATACATGATATATTTTTATGTCTACCCATTATAAAATATTCTTTAATTTTATCTTGTTTTTCTAAAATACAATCATCAAAAACTACTAATGAATTTGGTTTACATTTATTTAGTGGAATCATATCATCACATGAAAAATAAGAAATTTGTTTATTAATATTTGATTCTATATTTTTAAATCTTTTTTGTAATAATTTATAAGATGGTTGTTCTAATGATTTACTAAAAATATGTAAATTTGAATATGGAATTAATCTTTTGTAAATAAAATTTAATAATAATGTAGTTTTACCAGATCCACTTGTTCCTATAATTAATAATCTAATATGTTGATCATTTTTATTATTTTTATCATATGATTCTAATTTTATATTATCTTTGTTTTCTAAAAATTTCTCCATTTAAATAAGATGAAATTATTTAAAATAATTGGTCATTCATCCAAACTAGAATTAAGATTAGAACATCCAATACATTTAGATGGAAAATATAGTATTGGTTTAAGTGGATTTTATTCAGATAATTTTATATCAAATATACCAAATGATTATAAAAACTGTTATGGATATTCTATTAAAGATGAAGATGATAAAATTATAGATCAATATTTTGATATAAATAAAGGAAATTATACAATTGAAGAAATAAAAAATATTTTTATTAATAGTTTAAAAGAATTTAAAAAGAAAATTAATAAATTTGATGAAAATGATTTTATACTGAAAAATGATGGACCATATATTATAATAAAATCTCCTGTTAAAATTATAGTAACAACAATTATAATTGATTTATTAGGATTAGATGATAAAATGATTGAACCAAATGTATTAACAAAAGGAATAAAACTACCAAAAATTAGACCTTTTGATGTTATTGAAATACATTGTAATTTAGTTGATCCTAGTTTTGAAAATCATAAAGATCATTCACATTTACATAAAGAATCAGAAATTCTATATTCATTTTATCCAAATGTTGAATATGGATCAAAAATTAGTGAAAAACCAAATGAAATTGATTATATTCCTTTAAAAAATATAAATAAAATTCAAAATATTGTAATATCTATTCAAGATAGTAATGGAAATCAAATAAATAATGAAAATATTAAAAGTATTGTATATTTAAGATTAAAACAAAATTTGTAATATAAAATTTATCTACATAAATAATAAAAACAATAATTTATTTAATTAACAATAATTTTATATTTAATAATAAATTAATTGTATTTAATAAACAAAATAAACCTTGGTTTAAAAGAAAAGATATTTGTTATATTTTAAAATATAAAAATTCTAGAAAAGTTTTAATTGATAATGTAAAAGAAAAATATATAAAACTTAAAATATATCAAGTGTAACCAACAGTTACATTTACATAATAATGATAAATTAATTTACATAAAAATTATAGGTGTCACAAATTATGACACCCTAGAAATTGATGTACAAACATGTTTTTCAGATGCCCTAAAACAGGGCGTCAATAAAATAGATAATAAAACAATGTTTATTAATGAATCTGGTTTATATTTATTAATTTTAAAATAAAAAAAGTAGAAAACAATAAGGATAGATTAAAATTTATAGATATTTTTAGAGGGGACAATTTGTCCCCCCTATCATATAATGAAAAACATTCAAAACTTATTAAAATTAGGTAGGACCCAAAATGGGTCCCATATAAATTAGAATATTTATTTTAAAATTTTTTAAAGGAGGTAACCTTATTATACAATAAAAACTTAAGGGTAACAAAATGTTACCCTTCTTAAACATTCAAAAATATTCATAAATATAATAAATTATATACAAATTTGAGACCCGTCTTAAAGACGGGTCTTACTTATAATGATAATAAAGTAAAATTTATAGATATTTTTATGTTAGATATTCAATAAATTATTGAATATATTTAAATTTATTAAATAAAATATTTAAAAATATACATAAAATTATAGTATAAATTCAATATCATATGGTTATAAATTATTAATATAATTTTGATCATTTTCTTTAAAACTTTCTTTAACATAATTTTTTATTATATTTATAAATGGTTCTATTATAAAATTAAACTTATAATGATATACAAAATAATTTTTATATTTAAAAAGATATATTAAAAATTTATTTGATATTTTAGTTTTAAATAAATATAATTTTATATCAAAATCATTATTTATTAATTCTTTTGGAACAATTAAAATTTCCATTTATTTATAATTATTTTTATACCCCCAAGGTAATGTATCAATTTTATTTTCACAAATAAATCTTTTGTCATCTCTATTACTTAAAGCTAATTTATTTATTGTAATTGTATATAGTTCATGTTTAAAACTTCTAATACAAGTCATTTCTCTATATTGTTCTTGATCATCAAATAAACATTTCTTAAAATCATCCATATGTAATGTTTTATCAACAACACTTTTCTTAATACCTTTACATTTTACAGGATTTTTATTATTAAATTCATAACTATATAATTTTGATCTTAAACCACAATATTCTTCTAATATTTCACCATTTAACTCATCTTTAAATTTACCAATTATTTTTTTATTCTTTTCACTATAGCATTCATGTTCTTTCTTATAATCACTTGTATCAAATTCATTAATATTTTCTTTAATAATTTTATATGGATCCTTTTTAAATTCTATAAAATAACTGTCTGTATCCATATATAATAACCTTATATTTGGATCAAACTTCTTTAATTTTTCATAATAAAATTGATACATATGTAATTTTGATAAATCAAGTACTGAAAATCCTATATAGATTGGTTTATCAAACTTAACCTTTTCTTTTATCATATGTGAAGCAATACAGTCTTTATCAAATATACTAAATGTTTTAAAATTAGGTTTTTTTGCTTGTTTTAATGAAAACTTTTCATCACCTAATTTAATATCACATCTATTTCTAACATTTTCCATAGTTTTTCCAAAAACACTATTATTCATCAATTTAAAAAAGTCTTTTTCAAAATCTGATATTGATTTGGATCTTAATTTGGTATTTAATTCAATATATTTTTTCATATAATCATCTTGATCAAATGCTATAACTCTATTAACTTTCTTTAATTTTAATCCTTTTTGTAGATAATATTTTAAGTTTCTTGAATGAATAACATAATCTTTTTTATCAAATAATGTTGTGCAAAGCTTATTATTATAATGTTCAGGTGCTAATGGTAAATCTTTATGGTCATCATGTAATTCAATAGGATATTCTAAATCAACATCTAATATATATCCATATTCAGCATTTTCATCTAATTCTAATATTGTTTCTTCCCATTCATTTAATGTATATGTATTAGGATTCATCCATGTTATATCTTTATAAGGTAATTTTTGACTTAAAGCCCATCCATATAGATAATTTGCATCTATATATAACATATAATTTTCAGGTTTTGTTTTATCATAATTTTTTGTATATTTATTGTTTGCTTTACAATATCTAGTTATACATTGTGAAATACCACCTCTAATACCTTTTTCAATCATTAAATACATATTATAATCACTTATTAATTCTAGTTTAATTTTTGTTAATTTTAACATAGAATCCCAAGCTAATGATGGTGATGTTAGATAATGTGCTGGATCTAATTGATAATTTTTCAAACAAACAGATCTAAAATTTTCAAATATATCAGCTAATAATAATACATCCTGAATATTATACAAATCTGAATAATTACCTAATGTTTTTATTTTTAATTTATTCCAAACTTTTATATAATGTTTATAATCATCATCACTTATATTTTCATTAGTTAAACAACTATAAAATTGATCTTTTTCTAATATTTTATCATAGTTTAATTTTTTAACATTATCAATAAATTCATATGGAAATACACCTTTAGAAATTAATATTTTTAATGTTTCATTATCATATTCAATTATATCATTTTCTTTTATAAATTTATTTATATGCTTAAATTCTTTAAGATTTTTAGCTAATTTTTCAATTGATGTAGCCATAAATCTAAATGTATCTACAAATGAGAATTTTATAAATTTTCTAGGTTTATCACCTTCAAATTCATAACCATAACCAGAATTTACTGAATAGTTTATATATTTTTCATCTGTATTGGCTAACAAATCAATTTTACCATATTTTTTAGCTAATTCTTTTATAAACAAATGTGTATCATAATTTGAACTATTATGACAGAATATAGGAATATTTTGAGGGAATTTTAGATTTAAATTACAATTTAAATGTGCAGCACCTCTAAATTTTCCTGTTAAATGACAATGATCTCTTACTTTTATTCTTTTATCATTATCAAAACCACTATTTTCACAAATATGACAAATATTTGTTTTCTGATAATTAATTTCTTCTTCATTAGTTAAATTCATAGGCTTTTTATTTTTTGAATTATATTTTTTAGCTATATATTTTGAAATTTCATCTAAATATTCAAATAATTTATTTGGTACATTTATTAATTCCTCTTCATTTTTTGCTCTATAACAAATAGGTTTATACATTTTATTAGTTACTCTAGATACTAAATAGATTGTAAATCCATATGGTTTATGTTTTTGAATTTTATTTGTATATGAGCAATTTGGATTATTTTTACAATTATCAATCTTTTCTAATATACTTTCAAAATCCATATAAATTACATATGGATGTTCAAACTTTTTATAATAATTTTTAAAACTTACAGTTTGACCTTTAAATGGCATTATAGGTCTACAAGGTTCTAATGATTTACATATCTCTAAATGATTATTCAAGTCTTTATTTTTGTAGAAATGAGTCAAACATCTTCTACAAATATATTTTTTATTTTTATTTTTTTGTGTTAATTGCTTAGATACTAACTTACTTAAATCAGTAATCAATATATAATGAGAATTATTACCAATTTTATAATATAATAAATCAATTTCTAGTTTTGAATTATAATGTTCAGATATTTGTAATGGCACTATTTCTTCATCTTCATCAATTCTATAAATATTTATTGACATTGATGGATAATTATATTTAGTATCAAATGATCTTTTTTCAAATAATTTAATATCTTTCAATGTTATTGGATAATCAAAACCTTTAAAAATATCATCATTTATATATTTTTGATATTGTTTAACTCTTTCAGCATGTTCGTTTGGTTTATCAATAGCACATCTAATTGCATAAATAAAACAATATTCATCTTTATTTTTAAAATTTACACAACATTTTTTATTCTTAATTTCATTTGGTAACTCTATATATGATCCAGCATTTAATGAATTATTTTTAGATAATTTTAGATTTAATTCAACACATCTTTTTAATGACCAACCAGAGCCTTTTGATGGTTGATTTAGTTGTTCTCTAACTATTAATTTCTTAAATTGATCATCAATAAAATCATCTACATTTAAAATATCTGAACTTTTTATGCAAAAATACATATTACTATTTTGAATTTCACCATTTATTAATTTTCTTTCATATTCACATTCTAAAGCCATCTGTCCTTTAATATTTTTGAATTTTTGTTTTTCTATCAATTTTTTTATTTCATTTCTTTGAGTTTCTAAATAATCATTAATATCTAGATCATCATTTGAATTTGTTAAAATATAATCTTGAAAATATCCTTTTAATGACGAAGCTTCTTGAATATTTATTATATTTTCTTTTGGAATTGGTCTATTTTTAAAATAATCATTTAATAATCCAATCAATTCTTTTCTAGTTTTATTAACAATTTTAATACTATTTTTAATTGCTAAATTTTGAATATATTTAAATGATCTATATTCTAAGTTATTTGGATTTTCTTTAATTTTGTTTAATATTTTAATTAGTTCATCTCTAGATAAATTTTCATAATTTCTGACACATAATTTTTTTGCAATTTCATTTAATTTTTCCATATTAAATAATGAATAATTTGTAAGATCAAATGTTTCTTTAATATTTGTTAATTCATCTAAAGTTTTATTTTTATAATTATATATATTATTATTTTTACACCAATGTTTTAATTCAAATATTTTATTATCATATTTTTGTTTATTTAATAAATGTTTAGTTGAGTTATAATGTCTATCATAATTTTTATATAATATATTTTTATTACAATAAGGACAATTAATATTTTTATTTGTTCGTTCCATTTATTAGAAATAATTTTTACTTAGAAATAAAACTCTTAAAATTATGAGAAGTTTTTCTACTTTTTTCTAGGTAATTTATAGTTTAAATTGTATTTTTTCAATCAATAGTCAACTTTTCACAAGTTAATTTAAATTTTCTAGAGTATTTTTTCAATAAAATCAATAGTCAACTTTTCACAAGTTAATTTAAGTTTTCTATAGTATTTTTTCAATAAAATTTAAACTTTTTTAAAACAATTAAAATTATTATTTTTATCATATTTTTAAAATTTCTAGTTTTGTTATATTTTTGTCATAAATTTTAATTTACAAATTGGTTTTTTTCAATTCATATTCATAAAAATTTCCAATAATATCTTCATTATTTTGATCTTTTATACTATATGTAACTGGATTTGTATTATTAATTTTAGAAATTATAAATATTTCTCTAGACCAATTATTTTTATATTTATTAGAAAATGTTGATTTTTTATTTCCAATTCTAACTCTATCATTTATTTTAAATTTTGATTTGGTTATTATTTTTGGTGGTTTATATTTAAAAACAGTATCTAATAAATCCTTTTCATTATTTTTATTTACTTCAATTGGTTTCATTTTAATTGTTGAATGATATGAATTATTATATTCTTTAACAATTTTTGGTAAAATATTTATCCATCGATAATTTTTATTAATTTCAAATTGTATTTTCATTTTTTCATTTTGTGTTCTATTATACCTTTCTATTATACTTGATTTTTCTTCATTTTCTGTATGATACAATTTAATATCATATTTATTTAATATTTCTTTAAATTCTTTATTGATAAATTCTAATCCTTTATCTGTATGTAAAAGATTAGGTGATTTATGATTAATTTTAATTGCATCCTTAATTATTTCTTCAAATGCTTTAGAAACTGTTTTTCCATCTTTTTTCTTTAATGGTTTTGACCAAACATATTTTGATAAAGTATCTATCACATTTAACATATATTTATAACCATCATTTTCTTTTTCATAATTTTTCATTATAATTAAATCTGCTGCCCATAAATCATCAATACCTAATGTAATTATTTTTCTTTTTAGAAATTTCTTTCTGATTGGAGCATGAATTTCATTTGCTTCAATTATTTGTTCATTTTTAGTTAATTCTTTTTTAATTATAGGTTTAACTTCTTTTTTCAAAATTTTACTTTTATTTGTTTTACAAATTGAACATTTAGTAGCAATTCTATATAATCCATTTTTCATTTCAACAATTTGTGGATTAATATTTTTAGTTTTTTTCTTACATTTGTGACAATGAATTGGTTCATTCATTTATGTATAATTTTTTTTTAAATAAATGGATATGTGTTATAGATGTCATAATCAAACTAATTTTACTATTATTGGAAATTGTGTAGGATGTAATATATGTAAAAGAATTATTTATGAAAAAAAGATTAAGAGAAAAAGTAATAAGAATAAACATCTTAAACATATTTTAAGAGAATTTAACCATTTTCAACCATATAAAACACAACAATTAATTAATGAATTATATATTTTATGTATTTCCAATCATTTTGAAATAACACCTAAGAATATAAAATTATTTTTAAAACAAAGGAATTGTACAAATTGGATATTTTACTATCAATTTTTAAACAAAATATACAATATTGATTTTGAATTGAATAATGAAGATAAAAAAAAATTACACTATTTTTTAATAAATATTTATGTTTTAAGAAAAGTAATATATCATACAAAAAATTATTACCTATGATTTTTAAATACTTAAATATGGATTTTTGTATAAAACCTAATTATGATAATGACTTTTTAACATATCTATCACAAACAAGTTTGTGATATTTTTTCCTATATAAATGGATCTGCTAGAAGAAATTAATAATGTTGGAGAATTAAGATTTAAAGAATATAAACCATTAAAAAGTTTAAATTTAAATGAAAAATATAAAATTGAAAAATTTGAAAGAATTAAAGATAAATATGGATATACTATTATTGTTGAATTAGAAAAATGTAAAGTACATTTACCAAAAAGATTTACTAATGTAATTGATGATAAATCGATTAAAGAATTAAATAAAAAAGATTTACATTTAATTGTCACTGATATTAAGACTTTTGATGATAAAGAAACTGCTTTAGTTAAATTTGAATAAAATTTTATTGATACCTTATAATTTTACTTGTTTTAAAAAAATTAAAATTTTATTGAAAAAATACTATAGAAAACTTAAATTGACTTATGAAAAGTCAACTATTGATTTTATTGAAAAAATACTTATAAAATGTGATAATTTTACTTATTTTTAAAAAAATTTTATTTTGTAGATAATTTTAGGCATATTTGTTAAAAATTTCATTAAAATTGCATATTTTTTATGACAATTTGACAAAAGCTGAAAATTGACCAAAAAATGGCAAAAATATTGCATAATTGTATTGAAAAACTGTGAAATTTGTTTGATTTTTGATTGTCTCCAAAAGTGTCCTAGAAGTAACATGATACTATCTACTTGTATATATATATATGTATATATACAGGGTGGTTATAAAGTCCCTTCCCCCCTAGGATTTTTCTACAATTTATATTAAAAGTGATTTTTAATGACGGGATTCATTGTATAGGTACATACTCTAACTTTTGTAGTAATTTAAAATTTTGGGAGTTACCTGAGGTCCAAGATATAGGAGTCAACTTCAAAATTCCTTATGAGAACCTAGTCATGCGACATGTCAAATAACACTGCCTTTTCCCCCTGAAAACAGTGGTGAAATCTAAATTCAAAAGGGTTACACCGTTTTCAAGATATCTGTAGGTCTAAGATGTAGGAGTCGGACTTGAAATTTTTAACTAGAAGCTAGTCATGCGACATGTCAAATAACACTGCCTTTTCCCCCTGAAAACAGTGGTGCAATCTAAATTCAAAAGGGTTATACCGTTTTCAAGATATCTGTAGGTCTAAGATATAGGAGTCAACTTAAAAATTTTAACTAGAAGCTAGTCATGCGACAGTGACATGACTCCTACATCGTAGACCTACAGATATCTTGAAAACGGTATAACCCTTTTGAATTTAGATTGCACCACTGTTTTCAGGGGGAAAAGGCAGTGTTATTTGACATGTCACATGACTAGCTTCTAGTTAAAATTTTTAAGTTGACTCCTATATCTTAGACCTACAGATATTTTGAAAACGGTATAACCCTTTTGAATTTAGATTGCACCACTGTTTTCAGGGGGAAAAGGCAGTGTTATTTGACATGTCGCATGACTAGCTTCTCATAAGGAATTTTGAAGTTGACTCCTATATCTTGGACCTCAGGTAACTCCCAAAATTTTAAATTACTACAAAAGTTAGAGTATGTACCTATACAATGAATCCCGTCATTGAAAATCACTTTTAATATAAATTGTAGAAAAATCCTAGGGGGGAAGGGACTTTATAACCACCCTGTATATATGTATATATGTATACATATATACATATATATATGGTAAGACCTAAGCCCGGGACCATGTTACTTTTTCGTTTTGAGGTGCCCAGAGACCAAAAATAATAGCCATTAAAATTTTTATATATATATATATATATATGTATATATATATGTATATATATATATATATATGTGTCCCTAGACACGATAACTCTCGTAAAAATGGTCCGATTGACACCAAATTTGGTAGAGATGTGTAATCCTACGTTTATTCGGATGAGTTCGAAAACCAGACATATCGACCCACCGGAAGGGGTAGTTTTGGGGGGTTTTGCACTCCAAAAATGGGTTTTTTGCATTTTTCATATGTAAATTTTAAAAATTTTTAAATTTTATTTTGACCATTGGATTTAGCTAAAAAAAAAACACACAATTTAGTATTTTGAAGCTTTGCTCTATCTCCATTGGTTACCGAGATATTACAAAGTCTAAAGACAGTACATTGTCTTTTGGGGCTCCAATGTTAATCTTATGGAGAATAAGGATGTGTTAATATTTAACTTATTAACCAATATTTTTGGATGAAACTTGGTATTTAGCTTCATTTGGTTGAGATTCATCCATTTAAGGTAAGAAATCTTGGTTTTTGTACTTATCATGGCAGCAAACCTGCATACTCTTTTCCCATGTTATTCATATGGAGAATAGGCAAACTCTTTTATTTATGGGTAGATATTGACGAAACTTACTATATGGCTTTATTTGGTCGAAATAAATTTTTTCTATGCTAAAAACCTACTTTTAGTGTCCCCCATGGCAGCATACCTGCATACTCTTTCCCTATATTTATCTTAAGGAGAATAGACATTTATTTCCCTATTTATGAGCACGTGATGAAATTTTGTTTACAAGTTTAGCTGGTCAAAATTAATATTACTAATTTGGAAATTCGCTGAGTACGCAGGTCTGCTGCGACGGGGGGGTATTTTGAATTTCGGCTTAATTTAGCTGTAATAATAAGCCATAATAATTTTTATTTCCGTGACTGTTCATTGTATTAAGTTCATATTTGGCATAAACCTTTATGACAGCAATGTCCATCTTCAGGACAAAAATTATTTTTGTCCAATGTATATTTTAAAAATGGCGGCCATTTTAAATTTTTAAACTCAAATATATCAAAGCCAGTAAAATTTATCCAAATTTTATTACAGACAAAAAAGTTGACAAATAAAATTACCCAACTAATGGGGTTACGATTGTAAGGATCAAACAACAAATAGGCCTAATGGAGTTTTTTCAATTTTTATGCAGAAAAACATTGTTTTCCATGACAAAGTTAGGTTATTATACAGGAGAACCTCGATAGTTCGACACTCCTGATAGTTCGACATGGTCCATGACAACTTAACATGTTAATAATGACCGATAGTGTCCATGTTGGAGCCTGACAAAGGTGAAAATGTAAACAAATTGGCGAATGATTTGAATGTTGTTTATGTTAAAGTTCAAGTATGTTATGGTTTCACTAAAATTTAGTGTTTCCTAAATTCAGATTATGATTTTTATACTCCCAGTGTTAAAATTTCCCATATACTCCCTATAGTTCGACATTTCGATAATTCGACACTCTATTAGTCCACAAAGTGTCGAACTATCGAGGTTCTACTGTAGTAGAAAAATTACAATTACTCCGTTATTTTTTATCCGATCCTTACAATCTTGGTTTCATTAGTTGGGTCATTGTATTTGTCATTTTTTTTGTTCTTTGTAAAATTTTGATAAATTTTACTGGTTTTGAGATAATTGAGTTTCAACATTTAAAATGGCCACCATTTTGAAAATGCACATCGGACAAAAATAATTTTTCCTAAAAATGGACATTACTGTCATAAAGATTCATGCTAAACATAAACTTAATACAACAAACACTCATGGAAATCTATATATTAACACGCAAGCATGTTTCATTTCCTCCTTTTTTCTCAGCTCATGTGCATCATAGGATAAATCCGCGCCTACCGTTAGAAAGGTATAGTCATGTAGATGAGCAGAATCACATTCCAATTCACATCGGACTCCAGGGCTATGCCCCACAGGCTTTCAAAGTTCCAATGTTAATCTTATGGAGAAAGGAGAATTAAATGAATCATTAGACAGCTGTTGTATAAACAACTGCTAGAAAATTAGGAAGAACAGATGTTTTAGTTCTAAAATATTTTTAAGCTTCTTGGGTCCAGACAACACCACCTAGAAAACAAAGCCGGAGTGCTGCCATTTTTGTTTGCCTTTTAGCATCAGCTGATAGCGAAAACAAAAACATTTTCCGCTCAACCCTAACCCTAACAACTAACCTAGAGATGTATCACAATGGAATGTATTCATTTTTAATATTTGATTTTTAAAAAGGGACCAATCGTAATAAATATTATGACTTATTTGCTTTCACTTCATGAAAAAGTTTAAACAATTGTCTAACTCAAATAATTTTATACATAATAATAATGTTTTCGGACACAAAGTGATACTAATTTTTACACGAATTAAGAAATTAGAATAGTTGACTAGCAGTAGGCCTAACTATTATTTGGCCTCTAATGAAATTGTTGGCAATACCATTTAATTAGCCTTCACACGGTAGGCCTACTTTCCTAAACTATGAGTATGAAATGTGTACAAATATTTAACCACAACGATTCAAACATTTTATTTGAAAATAACATATTAACTATTAGGCTATTCGTTATAATCAATGAAATACTGTATATAAATGCAATTAAAACTCGTGCTGCTTAGATTGAGATTGAAAAATGTCTTGTTTTTTAATACTACTTTCGTCACTTCTGGGTTAGGTTATTGGCGTATCATCTTAATTCTTCACAGCAACATCATTGATTGTAGTTTCTTCATTAAAATTTATAAATCAGCGCCTTGTGCTTTCAATTAATTTTCATGAGAAGGCTGGAAATGAATCATCACACGCTCAATCTCGGTACCCATGAACCTTTGAAAGAAAAGGTGCTAGCAGGCAACCTTTCTTCGTTGATATAATTGATGTTAAGATTAACGTTTAGCCCAACCGTCTAGAAGGTACTTTCTGATTATTAGCTAAATTAAATACGCCTCTCTCTTCCTCATTGTTGCTAGTACAATCTTTCTAATCTTCCAAAGTAAAAACTGTTTAGCTTGGTCGTAATACAACACAAAAAACTATTCAGAACACTCGGATATTTAAATTGAACTTCGAGTCAATATGAAATAACCACATTTATGAACAAAATTGTTATTGAATGAAAAATAATCAGTTTTAAAACACCATACACTATACATTACAAATTTTACAAATAACACGAGAAAATTTTATTGGTTTACGAAAAACAACCCATGTAAACAAAAACAAATGATTGTTTTGACATTGCCTTTTAGGTGACGTCACAAAGGCATTTGACGTCAGAGCACTCCGGCTTTGTCTTAGTAGCAGGTGTTGGTCCAGATCAACTGAAATTTTGATCGAATTTCGATCAGGAGGCGATCTCTAGTAAAAATTATTATGTGTAAAAAACAAAATGGCGGATTACGGCCAAATGAAGCCGAAATCCAACAAATGTTATTTTTCATTTTTGACTTATTTTTGCATGTAGAATCAGATCCTGCATAGCCCATCACAATTTTTTGTGACACCCTATAGATTACTTGATGTTCTATAAATATTTGCACTAATCAAAGAAAGTGTAGGAGCCATATTCTGGAAGTTAAACAAATTTAAAATATTCATACACATTTTAAAAATTAGTTTTATACTTGTAATTAGTTATCCAAGCTAAACTTCTTGGATAGGTATTTTTGGCTCGACAAATTATTGTCATTCAGGACTTAGAGAAATGTACAAAAAAGCCTTAACTCAATGGTAAGATCTTATTCGCAACATAAATGATCCTGAACACCCATTGACACTTGAAGAGTTGAATGTTGTTGATATAAGCAACATTGAGGTAAGATGTTTTCTACAGTTTTAAGCCACGTCTGCACTGGCCGAACATTCGCCAGTGTTCTGCCTAAAATTTGTTGGTCTGTTGAATGTTCGTTCAATACAGATATACTTCTAAACAAATTTAAATTGTGTTGAAAAAAAATGTAGAAAATGATAATTATTTTAAAGAGTTTTTGTTTGCTTGACCGAATAAAATTATCCCATCTGACTCTAAGCAATATATAAGGTTCGAGAATAGTGTTTGCTGTTAGACCGAACATGGGTTTGTACTCTCTGCAGAATTCATCCAAATATCAAACTCACAACACTCTTGCAAAGGGATACTTTTACTTAAATAAATGGAAAGGCATTTCCTCCGTAAGTAGAGCGGTTTCAAATAGAAATAAAACTGTATCAAAGAAATTAACAGGGGTAACACAAAGAATATAACTTCTATTAAACCTTTGGGGGAACAATTAAGTTACACTTAGACTATAATTTTAATTTTTTGCACATAGAATAACTGATTTTTTTGTGTTTGAATGTAGAATAACTGATTTTTTTTAAATTTTGACACAACTTGCATTTTTTATTGCTTTTGGTTCAGAAGTTATGGTTCGTCCATGATATTGGACATATTCCCCATTACGTCTCCCAAGAAAAATTAATAAATAGGCATATAACAATTTTCAAGGGCTAAATTCATACGAAACACATTGCTGAAGTATAAAAAAAGTTTTATTCATTTTAAGTAAAAATAATTGAATTTGACTAGTAAAAAAATGGGTTTACAAATGACCAAGTTTTTTTTGGGGGGGGGGGAGGGGTCTGGAATAAAATAATATTAAGTTACTTTTTCTTTTAACAGGTCTTCCCTTAGTGATAAATGTCCAATTTACAGACTTATTCCTGGTAAAACTCCTAAAATCAGTTCTTATTTAATGCCACTGAACAGGGGGGGTTTTGCAATTCAAGCATGATACAAATTTATTTTTCGTGCAGCCAGGGTTTGTGCATCTTGACATCATAAAATAAATCACGTATTTTACGAAACATGATTTATTTTAAGTACATATACATATAAGAGCATAAAAACTCGGCAGGTAACTTAGCAGTTGAGGGAAACTGTCCAATATATGGGGTGCTTATAAAAACAAGTTTTGTGTAAAATTTATGTTTATAACAACTGTTGCTATGATTACATAATATTGTTGAAACCCTCCCCCAGCAGAAAAAAATAATTTATAACTGTAAACCAATCGTTTTACTGTTAATAAAATAATATTGTAATGCATAACCATATGTTTTCAAGTAACCATGACTTTGCATTTCTCTATGTTTATGAATAATTCCACATCCTGCCAATAGAGTCCAGCACCAATCAGTTCTATTCAGTGATGCTATCTGTTGGTTTTAAAGCCAAACTGAAGGAAGATTACAATAATAGTATGTTGTCAGAATTAATTTTCTGAGCGTCCAATATATTGGACGGATTCCCCAAAAGGGCTAATTTGTTCACACTTTTACTCAGGTTGAAATAACTAAATGTCTTCCAACATTACTCTAATCAGGGTGTCTAGTAGTCTTGAAAATCTGGAAAGTCTTGAATTAGTATTGAATTTAACAATGGTCTTGAAAAGTCTGGAATTAGTCTTGAATATGCCTTCTAGTCTTGAAATTTAAAAAAATTTGATTTATGGATACGCTAGTGATTGCCGATCAAGATTGCTAACTGGAGACGCTTATGATCCCCAATCAAAACGCTTCCGACTGTAAACAGTAAATGCTCACAACCACCGTGCGGAGACGCTGGTATTGACTCTTGATTCAGTGTATAGGCCTACTAAAAATGGCCTAAAAAGGGTGTTAACTATCATTGGCCTACAAGCTTAAGAAAGACAAGGAGAAAAGGAGAAGCAACATTTTAATTATTAACAAATATATGCAATTTTTATGTGTTCTATAAATTTGATATCACTATTGAGTTTGTAGAATTATTTATGACAGGCACACAGCTAGTATTTAATAAAAATAGAATTACACACTTGTGCATTATTTTAATTAAAACCATTTTAATTTTCAATGTTGTTGCTGAATTGATATTGCATATTATTAATAAGTTAGAATTTTATGGTTTCATTTTAATAGTCTTGTTTTTGACAAAAAATATTAAGATTCATTGTATTAGCTGCTGAACTGCTATTGAAGACTGAAATAGCATACGTACATACCTTCTGTCGAGCAGCTAAAATTTCTTGTTGTATATTATCACCACATGCTTTGCCGTGAATACAGCATTGTCAAGTGATATAAGAACATACTATCCATCGAAGGATTGGTCTTAAGGATTAAAATAGACAAAACATATCATAAACACAGTTCAGTTTGTCTATTTTGATCCTTGACCAATCCTTAAATGGATAGTATGTTCTTGTATCACTTGACAATGTCGTACTCGGCAAAACATGTAGTGATTATATTCAACAATACAATTTCAGCTTCTTGACGGAAGATATGAGTATACTATTTTAAAACAAATATGTTAGCGGCAACTATATAAATAATTTTGTAAAATGTAAAACAGATATTAATGTGTTGAATAGTCTTGAAAAAACTAAAGAAGTCTTGAAAAAGTCTGGAATTAGTCTTGAATTTTGAAAGAGAAATAAACTAGACACCCTGTCTAATATATTTACACTTATACTGTAACTGTATACAAGACGGTAAATATAATATGAAAGATGTTATACGCTAATAGGGATCTATTTAGACCAGTCTCATTGGTCATCATAAGGTCAGGGTGTATACTTTCCATGAAATCCTGGAAAACCGCGTATTGTACTTAAATTTCTTTCTGCCATTAAATGCCCTCTTCCAGGAAAATGTACTTAAATTTTTGGAAATTTGGCTCATGTCCTTAAATTTTAGGTGGTATTGTAGGCACCTTGCAAGCTACATTCAGGTGCATGAATAGGGACTAAACAAATTTCCTTCATATTTTTCTTTTCTTACTGATTATTTTCCAAATTTCATTTAATATTAAATGTTTTATATTTTATGAAAATACATGTTTGAGAATCATCCTTAGTGTGATTGTTTAAATATAAAATTTGGCCCAATTTTTTAGATATTTTATTTCTTGTCTACCAAGACCATGAGAATTTTTCAAAATTGTTCATTGCTTTACGAGATCCTGAGGTCCCCTAACGTAACATAAATCTGATGCTGCAATCCCATATGGAAAATATGGCTCAAATTCCGATTTGGTAATTCTACATAATTTGATGTGAAATCAACATAGAGTTATGGAACAAAGAAATATATAAAGTTTTAGTATGTCTTTATCGTTTTATTAACCAAAGAAACCACGAGATCAATAGGTCTTGTAACACACTTAAGTAATAAATGTTAAAATATACGAAATAGCCTTTCAGGACCTCGTATAAAAATTTAGTAGTTTACGTTTTCCCATTAATCTTTCACACTGTGTTTATGCGTTTCGCTAAGTAGAGTATTGGTTTTTTACTTCTAAAAGTTTATTTACTGTGATATTTGGTTTTGAACTGCAAACAATTGTCAGCCGGTCAACATAATAAATGTTATTACTTGAAATTTTTAGTCCACATACTCTCATTCATTATGAAGCATTGGTTCTTTCTTGTACAACATAAACAGTTATAAACAAAATTTGGTTTGTATTGAATTATGTGTCAATATTAAAATATTTTGCAAATATTTAAAAACGTAATTTTCAAGAACTGAGCAGGCTGTTGGTAGTCAACAGTGTCCTAGTTCACAAAATACTCCATAGATTTCTCTGTCTCAATTCGTTTCTAGATTATGATGCGCAAAACATTGCACCGCGAGACCTCGAGGCCTTGTACAGCACAGATGTAATAACGCCCTATGAGACCTATAGTTCTCGTAACGCACAACAGTAAAACATCAAAATTTCTCTAAAAGCAATGAACGTGTTGCAGATAATTTTTTTTATAACCCTATAAATGAAAAGTCACCTGTTTTATTTATCCTGTGTTACCAACTTATGTTCAAGCTTACATGATATTACCTGGTTAATACAGTACTGTACGCACATAATATGTTGTTTTCTTTGGTTAGACACACTGCAAAAATAACATAAAAATTCAGAGCATTATTTTTGTATTGATGCTGAAAAACTTACCCTAATTGCTTTCTAGAATCACTATACTCATTCGTTCTTGTTCATTTGATCGTTCTTGATTTTCCTGTTCTTTAAACACACAACATAAAATTTATATCAACAAAACAAAAACTAATATTTAAAACTTGTTTTAATAGTTTATTTTATTCAACTTTTATTTTTCATAAATTGGTGTGTACATTATATATTAAGTTTTAATACATTTAGGTAACTTCTATAATCTGCCTAATCTGGTTTTTACAATATATGATTTCAGCAAATGCTTATTTTTTATAGGTTGATAATAAGAAGAATGAAATCAACGTGCAGTTCACACCGACAATCCCGCACTGCAGCATGGCCACTCTGATCGGGCTTTCACTGCAGGTGCGGTTGTTGAGGACTCTGCCTCCCAGGTTCAAAGTGCAGGTAAGATGAGAAAAAAATCTTTCATGTTTACATCCCCACCTGATAGTTGGGGAAACCCAGGGTTGAGTTCTTCCAAATTCCTAGTTGTGTGATTTGGGGTGATGGTCTAAATGGAAACAAACATGTGAAAAATCATAGTTATAAGCTTACGGCAGGCTTGTTTGTCCTGAGGCACGTCAATTTTGCCAACCATTCATTGTCAAAATAAGTTAACTTCAGTTTTTTTGAGTCACATATCAGCTAATCCATTATTCTCTGGGAAAATCGTAAAACAGAAGTTTGATATAGTTTTCAAACTGAAAAAAAGCTATCTACATACATGTGAATCTATATGCAAATTAATAAAACCATTGACTGACTATATACACTAACGTGAATAGACTTCTCATCCAATGCATTTTGTTTGATACCGAAATTTGGAATGTTAGTAACTTATACGTTGCGCCAGGTCCGTTGCAGTCAAAGCTGTTGCAATAAATTATTCAGCTGGATTTACAGTGCTGCAAAAACACTATATTACAACATAAACATAACCCTCAGTTACGAAATGTTTCATCATTAAGAAGAGTGGTAATACTGATTTACCTGTTATATGTCACTTGTATTTCCTTATACGCTATGGAAGATCGCGCCACCATAAATTGGTTTCAAACACGCCTATGCTATGAGAAGACTATTTACATAGCAAAACATGCATCACTTTTATCATTGTCAAATCAAATCAAATCAAAATCTCCTTTATTCATAAATGTACAAGTACAATGAATAGAGTCAGTGAGAAAAGTAACTTATAGTCTATTCACAATATTTTAAATTGTAAAATTCCTCAAAGGAGTAAAATGCGTTTTCAACTAAGAATTTCTTTAGTTTACAGTAAAATTTTCTGCTATTACATTCATTTTTTATATATTTTGGTAAATGAATGATATATCTAAGGCCTCTATATACAGTGTTTTTTTTTATAAAATTCTAAATTATGTCTGTTTTGTATAACATATTGTGCATTTCTAGTATTATATCTATTACTGGTAGGCCTACTTAGTTCTAACTGTATTTCTGGTAAATGGTGCTTCTTTGTATATTTTATTGTCTCATATATATAAATTCCAAAAACTGTCAGGATTTCCAAGTTAGAAAAATGATATTTTACACTTTCAGTCCAATTTAAATTTAGCATTAATCTGATAGCTTTCTTTTGTTAGAGAAGTATTTTATTAAGATTTGATTTCGAGGTCCCTCCGTACACACTAATTCCATATGATATGAAAGAATGTACAAAAGCATAATACACTAGTTTCAGAGCCGAAAGATCACAGACATAGGACATCCTTCGAAGAGCATACAAGCCTGATGAAATTTTGCCTACAACATGTTGGACTGAACAAGTTTGCCAACTTGTTGATTGTCTTTTGTACAAAGACAATGATAAAACATTTTATTTTTAAAACCTAATGAGGTAGAAAAGTTCTGTTTGTGGCAGTAACTGTGATAATAATTCCACATCTTTACATCTAATTTTAACTCCCTAAGGGTTGGGCATGGGGGCAACTAATATTTTCAAAAGAGCTTTAAGAAACTAGGCATGGCGAAAGCTAGTGGTCTCTATCTAATGGTCCTCCATTTTGTTAAGTTTTCCAAAAACTACCAGCTGACATTTAAAGTACCGTATTAACGAGTTTTCAAAAATTAACATCTAACTCAAAAAATATCTTTTATGTTTCAAAATGTTTTTACTCCATTGAGAGTGACCTGGAACTCATATAACCTTGCAAAAAAGTATAACATAAACTATCCTTGAGCTGAAAAGGAAGTTTGACTGGTCCCTTGCCTGAGTTTGGGCAATGGGGCGACACAGGAGGTAAAAGATAAGAGGTAAGCTGACTAAGAGGCTGACACCAAACTTATCCATTGGCCAAAAGAATTTACGAGATCAAATATATTGTACATGGCAAAAAGTACCTAATTACAATACCGGTCAAGAATACATCTCTCTTTTTCTTTTCTATTCCTCCCCCTACCATTGAATGTTTAAGTCCTCATCCTTTTCTCTTAACCCTTCCCGGGCTACATTAAATCACGGGCTGAGACGGAGTTATTTTAAGCAAAAGTTCATAACATAATGTTGTTATTTTTTGTCATTAATTTGTTCCAAATAATTCATACGTTATAAAAACTCGTTTTCAGTGCTAAAATATTTTTTTTGCCCATGTTTGCCCAAGAAAAGAAAATTTGAGAAGACGGATATATCCCGTCTTTGGCTCGCAAAAAAACTTAAGTAAATGTATATATCCGGCCGCCGCCCGGAGCGACAATCTAGAAATATGAAAACTGCTGAGAATTTGGAGTATTTTTGCGGGCGGAGGACGGATATATCCGTTTATTTACTACCTATCATAATATAACATTAAAAACAATTCCTCTTAAAAACAAAAAAAAAAAACAAAAGCTAAAAATGCAAGAATTACAATACATCGTGCTTCTGGTTCATCGCTTTCTTCACCAGAATTGTTTTTCATATTATAGTTATTTTCACTGCCAAATATTAAATTCTCTTTAGGTGCACTTCTTATTTAGTATTTTATAACATCTTCAGCAAAATTTGGGTCATTTGGAATAATTATTTTGAAATAAAACTCTTAGTACGTCATTACAAAAACGTAAACAAACACTCACTTTAAGGTCCCAGCGCTAACTGACAGTTTCGCACTACACATGTGTTGTTTTGGCATGAAACAGGTACGAAAAAGTCACGGGACATAATCTTGCCAACTGCAAAAACCAAATTACTATTCAAAAAGTCAATATAACGTTTATAATCGTAATATATACGACATATGTTTTTGGTACTTTTGGACGAATATATCCGTCTCTATCCCGGAAAAAAAAATTTCTAAAACGGATATATCCGTTTTCAGCCCGGAATAGAAATGAAGTTTAACGGATATATCCGTCAATAGCCCCGGGAAGGGTTAAGACTATACACATTTGTAGATCAAAACAAATTTATAATGTTTCCCTTTAACATGCATCACTACCATGTAATTTTTATTTATTTAAAATAAATTTATTACCTACACATTTTGTACATGCTCCCACTTCTGTCTGTTTGGTGTGATCACATTCATGAATAACTCAAAAGTGAATTGTAGTTTATGATTTTTTACAAACACATTTGGTGTAAAAAAATTGTTTTTTAGCGAATTTCCCATAGGGAATAAGCTATTACCGTAGGTCTCATGTTAAGACCTAAGCCCGGGACCATGTTACTTTTTCGTTTTTAGGTGCCCAGAGACCAAAAATAATAGTCATTAAAATTTATATATATATATGTATATATATATGTATATATGTATGTATGTGTCCCTAGACACGATAACTCTCGTAAAAAAGGTCCGATCGACACCAAATTTGGTAGAGATGTGTAATCCTACGTTTATTCGGATGAGTTCGAAAACCAGACATATTGACCTACCGGAAGGGGTAGTTTTTGGGGGTTTTGTACCCCAAAAATGGGTTTTTTGAATTTTTCATATGTAATTTCCCAAAAAAATTTAAATTTTTATTTTGACCATTGGATTTAGTTTAAAAACACAATTTAGTATTTTGAAGCTTTGTTCTATCTCCATTGGTTACCGAGATATTAAAAAGTCTAAAGAAAGTACATTGTATTTTGGGGCTCCAATGTTAATCTTATGGAGAATGAGGATGTGTTAATATTTCACTTATTAACCAATATTTTTGGATGAAACTTGGTATACAGCTTCATTTGGTTGGGATTCATCCATTTATGGTAAAAAAATCTTGGTTTTTGTGCTTATCATGGCAGCAAACCTGCATACTCTTTTCCATGTTAATCATATGGAGAATAGGCAAACTCCTTTAGCAATGGACAGATATTGATGAAACTTAGGACATGGCTTCATATGGTCAAAATAATTTTTTGTTTAAGCTAAAAACCTACTTTTGGTTTTCCCCATGCCAGCATACCTGCATACTCTTTCCCTATTCATCATAACAAGAATAAACATGTATATCCCTATTTATGGTTTCATGTGATGATATTTGGTTTACAGGTTTATCTGGTCAAAATTAATATTACTAATTTGGAAATTCGCTGGTCTGCTGCGACGGGTGGTTTATTTTCTTAACTTAAACCGGAGTAAACCCAGTCATCAACAGAATTTACAGAAATTCTACGTGATTCTTTTGCTGTTGTGACTAGGCCTATTTTCTTTGGTTTGATAGTCATTGTAAAACTTTAATGCTACGTTCTTGTAGTATTTTTTCTATTTAACGGTTTCCGAGGTCTAATCGCCATTGATTGCCGAGACCATTGATTTTTTTTAAAACCTCCACTGCCCGTCACCATGGGCCAATAGGCCTGTGCGGTTATCTAAAGACAGCAAGGTACCGTCACGGCATTAAGTCACATAGGCTAGCTAGGGGTGACCGCTCATGTTTGTGCGTGTAATGTCGTCGCCCGGGATCGAACCGGGGACCACTGGCTTGTGAGGCCAGAGCTCTACCACTGAGCTGCCGCTCCCGTAAATTTCAGGTGATGAATCCTGTAAATTTAAGTAAATTGGAGTAAAAGTCGGGAATAAACGAGTCAATATCATGCCTATTACAAAAATTAGCTAAACCCAACGGGGCCCTTATAAGTTTGGACTAGTGGGGTTATTTTTTTTTACCCTAGAAATTCTAAGCGTTTGTTCTTTTGCTAAATATTTCTAACTTTAAAGTCACAATCATAACTCATTTCTTGTAAGGGTTAGCTAATGTGTGACAACAATCAATTTAATAGGCAAGCATGTTTCTTTTCTTCCTTTTTTCTCACTTGTGTGTATCGTAGGGGAAAACCGCGCATACCGTTAGAAAAGTATTTATTTATATTTATTCACGGTGTTGTACTGTAGATGAGCTGAAATGCATTTTAATTCACGTCGGTCCACAGGGCTATGCCCTCCAGGCTTTAAAAGTTTCAATGTTAATCTTGTGGAAGAAGTGTAACTGATTGAATTATTAGACAGCTGTTGTAATAACAAATTTTAACAAAGCAGGAAGAACATTATGTTTCATTTTTAAAAAGGTTTTTCAAAGAAATGGGTCCAGATCAAGTGAAATATTTGTCGAATTTCGACCAGTGGCCGATATCTAGTAAGTAGACAAAAAAAAGTAAAATTAACAGTAACAGGCTTGCTGGAAAGTTAATGGGATAGTCTTTGATTCTTTGAGAATTACTCCTATGTCACTGATTTTGTTATTTACTTCTGTTTTGGAATCTGATGATAACCATATTTTTACTCCAGAATTCCAAAAAAATCATTAAAAAACACAGCGGAACTTTAACATCTCAACATTTATCCAAAAACTAATACTTGACAGTAGATTCAATTACTTTATTCAATATTTTGAATTTCCTGTATCCAATAAAGTTGAAACACTTACTTTAGGCACTTAGTTTTGGGTAATCCTTTACTAACAACAGTAGTATCTGCTAAACCATAAAATTTTACAATTTACTTTTTAATACCGAAGGAATAACTAAAAACTTTTAACAAGTTACCCCCTCCACTACCAGCTTGTATAGCATTGAAATTAAACAAACAGTGCTCTTAACTATTTAAGTTAAAAGCACTAAGTGACCTTAGAACTGAAATAATAAAAAATATTAACAACTATTTCAAAAGATTGTATTTGGTTGGATTATTTGCAACAGTATAAATAGGAAAAGATAGAGTATACTTTTAATGAAGTAGGTATAGAACCAAAGCTACATTATTAAGAACAATAACTGTTATGAATAATGATTTATAGATGTGTTGTGTGTGGTGTTTAACAGAAACTTTTTGTAGGTATTGAAAAAGGGTGTGTTTCATAATATCTTCGATTTGGCAAGCTTCTTGACGCCTTAATTTCAACTATTTATGAATCAGTTGAATGCCTTAACTTAAGATGTGTCTAAAGAGCCGCTCCCTGAACGTCATGAAGTGCTTCTCCTGCTCCAATTTTCCGAGTTTATTTTAAGTCCGATAAAATTGGTAGGGGTTTTAAATAAAAGATAAAGACTTGGACTGTCTGATGTAGTTTTTAATTTTATTTTTTATTTTGAATCCTTATCACACTATAATAGATCAATGTTGGATAAACCTTAATCCATTATAGATTGAAGTGGATTCAAAATAAAAACTACATAAAATAGAACGAGTCTTTATCTTTAGTTAAAAAATTATTCCCACTTTTATCGGACTTAAAATAAAAAAGCGAAGATTGGGCTGAAAAATTGGAGCAGGTAAAACACTGCATGGTGAATTTTTGACCCGCGAGACCCCCGATGCTGAAATTATTTCTGTTGGTTGCCGCTGAAACTGCTAGGCGCGCAGGCTTTGAACGTATCCAATGAATGCATTAATCAAAAGCCTACTTTCCGCGGCCAAATCTCCTTTCCTTGCCATCATCCTACCTCCTTAGTCTTGGTCTCACACGTGCTAGAGTACAGCAGCACATTACCCACAGTATTTTAAGCCTAAGACTAGATATTGCTTCTCGCCCTCAGTATGCTTGTAAACATTGGGAAACGTATTCAGGTAGTTTCAGCGACGTTTACTAGGACTGACCCTCTAGCCCCCTCTTAAGAAATTAGGTCAATGTTTCAAATAAAGTATCAAAGTATCACATTTTCTGTGAGGTTTGATCATTTCAGGTAAGAGTTTCACCAGGAACCCACGCCTCTGAACACGCCATCAACAAACAGCTGGCAGACAAAGAGAGAGTTGCAGCTGCTCTGGAGAATACCAGTCTTATCCAGGTCATCAACCAGTGCATAGACGTTGAAGAGTAAAGAAAAGTTGTATATTTTTGTAAATAAATGTTTATCTAGGCATCTGACTTGTATTTTACATACCTTTGATGTGTCTGAGAGGACTCCTCTCCGAACGTCTTGCAGTGCTTTGCCTGCTCCCATTTAGTGCCTTTATTTTAAGTTTGATAAAGTCGGAGGAGTTGAAATCAAAGATAAAGACTTGGGTTATTTGATTTTTTTATTTTTCTTAAATTTTGAACAATATTAAGGAATAATGGCAAATTTGATTAACTTTAGACCATTATAGCTTAATATGGGTTCTAAAATATAAAAAATCAAAAAGCAAAAACATTCACTGTCTTTATCTTTTATTTAAAACCTTTCTCACTTTCATAGGACTTAAAATAGAGGTACGAAACAGGAGAAGGCACTGCACGATGAATTTTTGACCCACGAGACCTCAGAATGGTTGTGCAACAATGCGAACCATTTTCAGGTAGTTCCCACAACACAACTTGGACTGCGCAGACAAAATAACCACTCTATCCATACCCCTCTCAACCATTCGTCTACTTAAAGTTTTTGTGGATGCCAGGCTCAGTAGTTTCATTGTAGACTTTTCAATGAACTGTTAAATTAGCTTTGTTTTATCATTGATTTAATACACGTGAGTAGACTTCTCATAAGATTGCAGTATTTGAATCCGATGTACAGGACCAGCCAACGAGAATGCACTTGATCAGATTGACAAAAATCTGATCTGGTCAAAAGTTACCTTAACATCTGTCGCAGAGGGAAAAGAAGGAACAAAATAACAATATTATCATATGCTTTACTTTACATAACTATAAGAGTAGTAAAAACAATGGATAACTTTGGATATCACATATTACATCAGAAGAGAGTAAAATTCACTCTTGTTACTCTGCTAAAGGTAATATTTTTCCAAAATTCTCTCCCCTATCTGGATGTACTACTATGAATTTTTCTTGGCCTGCATTGCTGGTTTGACTTTGGTAGGATCATACTTGTACGTTTTCTTTATTGGCTCTCTGCCTGCTTTTATAAATGCCATCCTATCAACTCTTTCTCTTTCCTGCAGTTCTGACGTTATTTTTAAGTTTTTCCATGCTGAAAAAATACAATGATGTAAGTTAAGATAACAAAAGCTTTATGTGACAAGATAATGACCCACGTGATCGAACATTCAATTTCAAGAGAAATACTGACGATATTCTTACTCGGTGAGCTGACTTTTTGATCAGCAAGTATTTTTCATAAGTGATAAATATAATGCAATGTGTAAAATGCATTACATTTAATGCATTAAATGTGTAAAATGCATTAGGTTCAATGACCTCTTGTCATTGAACCTAATGACTCAAAGCCAGAATCATTAGATTTATCACAACAAAAGTAAATAGTTAAAGAAAAACTGTTTCATAGTGACCATAATTTTTAGGAGGAAAAGGTCCAAGAACGCCTGTTAATCTTAATCAATTGTTCTTGTCACTGTAAGTGGTAACCAAAATGTTAATGTTTCTAAATGCTTATTCAGTAATGTCATATTGAATGACTGTCACATGCAATATGACATTGCATGATAGTAATATGCAAGAATGTCATATTGCGTTAAAAACATTGCAGTAGTAAAGCTGTTTAAAGAATAAGATACATATTTTAGTAATTTTTTCTTGAATTCACATTTTTTTGACACTCATTCTGTAATCCGGAATATTTTTTTCCAAAACATGCCGGATTAGAGGCAGTTAACTGTATCATTAAATGAAAAATCCTTACAAAAATGTCCACCAACCTGCTGGACTATGAGAGATTTTATTTTTACAATTTGGATCATTTTAGGAACTACAGTAGAGTATTACAAACCCGGACTACATTGGACCGAAAGGTGTCTGGGTTTGTGAAAATTCTGGGTCATTGGTAAACGAGTAAACATAAGAAAAAGTACAAATAGTTTCAATTTTTTTTTCTTAAAAAAAAATTATTTCTTGCATGATAAAAAAACTAAAATTTTGGACCTAATCTTTCAAAACAAACTTTAAGAAAATCCAAAACTGTTTTGTTGGTTTCGTCTAATGCCATGGCGCTTGATGCCTTGCACTTTTCTATTCTGGTAGGCTCTCCGAGTTATACACAATTCTGGGTTATCGAAGTCCAGGTTTGCGGGACTGTACTGAACCTAAATTTTTTTCTTTGTTATTAAAATAACTGGGCCTACCTTCTTGGATTTATTTTAATGATACAAAGTAAAAAAATAGCAAAAAAATTCGTCCTAATTTTTTAAAGCAAACTTTAAGAAAATATAAAACTGTTTGGTTGGCTCCGTCTGATACCATAGCACTTAGAGCCTAGCACAATACTGTTCTGGTAGGCTTTCCGAATTATCGAAGTCCAGGTCTGCGGGACTCTACTGTACCCTAAATATATTTTATTGGTTATTAAAATAGCTAGGCCTACCTTCTTTCATATTTCCCACAAATCCTTTATCTTGAATGGGCATCGCTGAAGGTTTATGTTTAACCAGTTTCTCAATCTTGCAGTATTCTCGGACCTTAGGAATTCTCAGTATACCAACTTGAAGAAGTGATATAAAATTTGAAGTTGTCCAATATACAAGGATTAGCTGAAAGTAAAATAAGGATAAGATTGACAGGGGAAAAAGGCACAAAACTTCTATAGTACCTAAAGTACCTTACAGGATTGTAGAGCAGGGGTTCCCAACCTTTTTTTTTTGAGTCACGTACCTCTTGTCAGATATTTAACTGAATAAGTACCCCTCCACCTCATAAATTATTTAGGTTCCCACCAAAGTATCGCCATAAAAAAGGCTTTTTACAAGTTTTCCAAGTAACTATGAAAACATTTTAAAAACAACTGACATTACATTTAATACTCCGATCCTAATAAGATCCCTACACCTGTTTTTCTGCACTTATTTTTAAATCAGTTTTGAAAGGCAAACCGATAAGACAGGACTAGCATTCAGCCTATTCCCTACGAGGTTTATAAGCATTATTCCACATGACGTTATAAGCATTATTGGCACAACTTTACTGTCCAAGAGTGCTTTGTACTAGATTCAGGTACGACACAAGATTCAAATATTCAACGTTTGATTTTCACTTTGTTGTAGTTTTCAACCAGTTATCCATTGCTTGTTAAAAAAAAAAAAAAAAAAAAAAAAAAAAAAAAAAAAAAAAAAACCTGAAGACTTAAAAATACATCCTCACTACGTTTAACAACCCCTTGTATTACAAATTGATTAAATTCAGGCAGTTCCAATATGACTGATAGATATAAAGATTGCAACAGATTATATTTTTACCAAAAGACAGAAGCAATGTACATAAGCAATGGTATGCGCTCCCTGTCCTGCAAGTAGTCAGGAAGACGTAACGACGCACAATTCCCATCTCACTAGTTAGTTAATTCGTCACATAAAATAGATCATACTCAATGTTTACTAGCCCTATATTCAGAAGTGGTTTATATTTTGAAAATAGATTAATGGTTGATTCTACGGTAAAATGGTTTAATAGTGTATTTATTTTTGTTTAATACACAAGTTTACGCAATGCTTTATCCATCTTTTGACTTTACTCAAGTTTTTCATCCCTACATGGCATTATATAAAAAAGTGTCCGCCATTATGGATTTTTTCCGGTGTACCCCCAGCCGGCCATTTACATACAGGTTGGGAACTGCTGTTCTAGAGGATAAAAACTAATAACACAATCAACAAATTTGAAGAAAACCGTCGTAGGCACAAAAAAAATTCTATTTCAAGTTGAGTAGTGGAATTTGAAATAGAAACCAATATTAATGTGATGAATGTGATACTATGTCAGGGAAAATTAATAGTAGTACCAAAGTTCGGCGATAGAAAGGGTGCACTTATTTCTAGTTTATGCGCTACCTGACAAAAAACTTTAAACAACTCACAAGTGTACACATTGGGCGCTTAGCACAATTTTCATTTAAAGACTTCATTTCAAGCTATTGCACTCTTTTACAACATGTAGAAGAAATCAAATTCATCTAGATGATTTATGTTCTCCAAAAACAAAGAGGCTAATGGACCTATCATTTGCACTGATGATAATAGTATCTTTTGCTGTGGTTTTATGTAGTAAGACACCTTCACATTCTAAGGTAATATAATATCCATTATATAAGAAGAGTTAATAATATAACTATTGTGATAAGTTAACTTTTTCAGCGCAAACTGCAGATACATTGCTGACCGCTGTAATTGTCAGTCTGTGGTCGAACACTAATAAATTGGCATATATAGTAACCACTGAAAAGAAGTCATAACAAATAAATTAATTTTCAGATTTTTTAGCTCTTGTATAAAGACTGAGTTGAAAGTCTAAAAATGTGATATTATCTATCATTTACTATCAATGTCAAAAAATAATATTTAGTGAAAATTCGCCGTAACCTCATAATTTTAGGCATTCACGTGCGTGACATAGTCAGCAGTCATGAGTTTTTTAAAATAAAAGCCTGTGGTTCTCAAAAGATTATTTTGCACTGTTATTGTAAAAATGTAGTCAAAAGAAATAAAAGACGAAATCTGTAACATTGATTTCCTACATCATTTACTTTTATATTAGAAGTTGATCAGCTATTTTTATTTTGTAATGTTTTTTGTTTACTTTTTTAATGTTTTTGTTATGGATTGAGTTGGTAGTTCTGAGTAAATAGAAATAGCTAAATATAATAGGTAGTAAATAGAATAGCTAAATAGTAAATAGCTCGGCTTCACCTTGCGTGTAAAACACTATCTCGTTGAAATGGGGCACTTTCCAGACTAGTGGTGAAATATACTATATTTACAAAAAAATAGATGACAGAATTAGAAAATTTGAAAACATAGTCGGGATAGGCATTCGAATCATCACCCTCACTGAAGTCACAATTATCTTCACTGTCTTCTGTCATCAATATTCGTATCTGGTCACTAAAATCTGTTCCACTAGGCCTTATATTACTTCTAGTACCACTTATAGCCATTTTATATCACTAGGCCTTTAGTTACTTACAAAAAGCATAAAACACAATACATTTCAATCCAACTCGTAGGCGAAGAAAATTACGGTGTTACACGGTAAATTTGACTGACGAATGGCGAAGCACATGGTAAATCTTGTCCAACCGAATTCCTACATGCATTCACTAACATTGTCTGGTTCGTACACAGCCGTCGTGCAAACTGAGAGAATATGGCCTTGAAGGGCAGAGTAATGTGGGGGAGGAAGGTGATATGAGTGGCAGCTCTCAAGGTCAAGCAAACTATTGCTGGGCAAAATTACACATCGGTTAATTTGACCAATGTTTTGTTATAGGTGTTAAGCTACCAGTACAGTTTCATCTAAACCAGCTAATCCAAACATTACTAACATTAATGTAAACAATCGTAATGTAAATTAAGTACAAATTATTAAATAACTTCAATAATTCAGCAATTGGTTTCAATATCTTTTAAAGGAAAAGATTAGTTATTCTACATGTTTTCTGCTTACCCCTGGGAAGCTGATAGTGAACGGCAGAACTAGCACCGGCAGACCGTACATTAAGTACCTCATCAGGTGTGGGTTGCCGCTAGTAGTGCCACTGGGCGATGCTCCATCCGCCCCCACCTGTATACATCAGAAAATTCCAGCATCCAGTAACAGACAAAGACACAGCCACCAATTTAAAATCCATATTTCTGGAGCCCTGGATAAGAGCAGCATTCAACCACTGGTGGGGAATGCTTGTTTTCTGTTATTCCATCTTTACCCTAATAAAATTTGTTAAGGTAGGAAATATTAAAGTTTTAAAACATGCGGGTCCATCTATTTGACGAACCCCAAGATTCAGACTCTCATGATTTTAAATTATCCCATAAATGGAGTGCAACAGTATTTTGAGACTGAGTTGATTAAAGCTTTAAATTAAACTTATACAAAATAAAAGAAATAATCCTAATAAAATTAAATAAAAATTGATATTACCTTGACTGTACAAAACAAAGTGGCACTTGTGATGATAGGTAGAAGATAAAACTGGTCTGGCACTGTCAGATCTACAAACCACAATATTCCTCCTGTTTTCAAACTTTCAACTGGAAGGTTGGCCATTCCCTTCAACCCGAAGAAAACTGACATGAAAATTGGTGCCTGAAAATACATACTAATGTAACTTGATGGACCTTCAACAACTCTTTAAATTAATTAAAATGAGAATATACAGATGCGTTGACAGTTGCAAAAAAGGTGCAGAATCCCTTTCAAAATACGGTGGTCATTCCAATAACTAAGGTAATGGCGAGAAAAATTGTTTATAATCTCAATTGTGGCGAATCGTGTGCAGATATAATATTCTAATTTTACTGCTTACCATGATGTCCTGGTACGACGGCCGTTTCATAGCTTACTCTATTAATGGGTACACATCACAGCACACTGATTTATTTATTTATTTACTGTATATGACATTGTACAGTGATGACCACATTAATGATGTACCGCATGACACTGTGCTGCGACGTGTACACGTCAATGAAGTTGCTCAGAAATGGCCGAAACATCATTTGGATCGTGTTTGACGGTAAGAAGTAAAATTACAATATTAAAAGGGTTTCATGTGATGGGATTTGTTCCTATACTACTCGCACAGTGGATTTCTCTTAAAATGTGATACCTAATATTAGTTCACCTTACTGAGATAATAAATTGAAATGTTTAACGGGGATCCTCGCGTTTGGCCGAAAAGGCGTTTGGTACCCAGTTTGCAATTTTTAATGCGAAATTCCGTATGAGCCAATAGGAGCGCGAGCTGTGTACCGGTCGAACGCCATTGGCTAAGAGCTAAATACGCGAATATAAAGTTACTCAAAACTGGAAACACGGATCTCTGTTGCCAACCATCGTTCTTTCTAAAAAACAAATTACTCAACTAGTATTTTCTGTTCATGTTAATAAACGAACTCGAAAACTAACATTTTAAAATAGATATTTAATTAGCAATTACTATTTAAAACGTGTTATTTTAGATTATCAGTGTTGCTTTAGTTTTTATAGAATGTCAGGTTACTCCCTAAATTAACTTACATTATATAAAAAAAAAGAGATTTTTGTATGATTTAAGATTATATTGTTGAAATTAATTAGAAATAATCAAGATTTCTCATACGACTTGAAGTAGGCGTACGAGTAAGAGCTATGTATTAGGAATATTTTATCCGTTGAAATTATTATGTTACATTTTCAGTACTATTTTAAATGCCATATTTGGTAACTGAAACACATTTTTTTGTTGGAAAAAGACCATTATACAAGTTCGAAGAATTATTTTATGATATTTCTGTACCATTACGCATATATTAGGGGCTATTGCTTTTAAATATGTGTGTACAAGAGAGCAAAAATTGATTAATGCTCCCAATTATGAATCAATATTTTAATATAAATAGTAACTTATGTTTAGGCTTGGTCTGAAAACAAACCTTTTCATTCCGACATATTATAGCATTTATTTAAACTTCTGATTAATGTTACAAACAAGTTGTAGATAATTTGAGTAGTTTTCAGAGTAAATACAAAATCGTAATAAATTAACACTAGATAAAATGGCATTGAAAAATTGCAGGCTTGCTAAGATTTGTCGCAACTGGTTTATACTAGTTGCGAAGTTGACATTGGGTACAGCAAACGAAGTTGTCATAACACTGTGGTAAGTCTTTTGGCTGTCCACTATGACAATTTCCCTTCCTTCATAATCCATTCATGTTCAAGATAGTGGGGGGTTAATGCGAACTGCATGTAAACCCCTAGCTGGAACTTATGTAGACAGCAGGGGGTGAGGAGAAATGCTATGGGCATGGAAACCTCTAGCTGGAACATATGTTCAAGGCAGCAGGGGGTGAGGAATGCGACGGGCATAGAAACCCCTAACTGGAACGTGAGTGGACAGTCCCTTGTCTCACCCTTTCTCTTCCTTCAATATCCCATCCTTCCGGGGGCTTGCGCAAAATGCCCATTTTGAGGCAGACGTGCTCAACGGTTCGGCCGGGGTCTCCTTATCCACGAATAACAACAACAAATAACATTTGTCGCAACACGTTAAGTTAAATCTATTAATTTAATATAGGCCTAACATCTTCTGATGCTTAACTTATTATATGTGATGAGACTTAATAAAGACGATGGCATTCGGAAAAAAGTTGAAAAATGTCACTGGGTGGATCACATAAGAGTTTATAGTCCATCTGACTACGCAAGAAAGGGACTATATTCCTACATGTTTAGGCCTACAAGTTATGTGATTGTTGTGACAACCAAATGTAGGCCTAAGTTAAATTATGAAGATTACTATGTATAATAATTATAAAACCAACTGTATACCTAAACATGCCATGTATGTCGTAGACGATGTATTTTTTTAAATATCTGTTTATAATTTGGAATAGATTAGTAGCATACATTTTATAACAAATGATAAGTTAGTTGCTTACCTTAATTAGGCCCTAAATGAATTCTCTTGACATAGGTGTAGGCTTACATTCACTGTTAAGTTATGAAGAATATAATAAAGAATTTGTAACAGTTTGATATGAAAAGTAATTAATATCCAGTTGTCATTAATTGACAAATTGTAAATTGACTACACCCTACAAGATAAAATACACCATGTGAGTTGTTCACAATGTTTAGGCCCTAACATAAATTTTCTGAATGATACTGTTATATTGTGTAATATTGTTATATACGTCGTATGTGTTATAATGTGTTGAGAAATTACCATTTTTAAGTCATAATGATGGTTGGTATGTATATGGAGAAAAACAAGAGGGTTTCTGTGTCGGCCGCAAAAATTCCGTTGGGCATTGAATGTTGCTAGCGGTATAATTGTCGCCCATACCTTTGACACATATTTGAAGCGGTAAATAACATTTATTATACTTGTACATGCCATGGAGGATGGTGTACACCCATTTGAAATGATATATATGTTGATATTTTAGAGGCCAGGTAATGAGACCATGTAAGTAGCCGTTGGATTTTTCTGAAATTTGACTGTTTTTAGCCATAGCTCGGGTAGGGGTATGTATAAAATTTTGTACTTTCATTCTTGCATTTCATCAATACAAATTTCCATTTAATTCAAAAAGACTATTCATGTATGTGTTTAAAGTAATTAGCATAGGCCTAGTCACAGGTATAGCGATGTAACCGTCGTAGATTTTAAGCCGCAACGGTTTCCATACCTATATTCACTTTTAAAACGTGTAAATTTGGTAATGGAGTTACATTATGCGATTTTTTCTAAACTATTAATGGTGTATGACTGGAAACATATTAATAATAAACCCTCTGACCGTTATTGGGGTTAAATAGTTTCAAAATGTTAGATTTATGGAGCAATTTTCTGCGTATTTATAAGAAACACATTCCCCGTTGTAAATTTATGACATTATCGGTAATAGCTATTTAAATGCACTTATACAGTTGCATTTAGATACCAGGAAGGTATTATGTGATACTAAAAAAATGCATTATACCCGTTATATTTATACCCATTACAGTATATACAGAATTGATGTAACACAAAATTTTGAATATATTACCCACGAAAAAGGCATATATATGTTAGAAGTGTTACAAAATAACCTAACCTCAAATTAAACCGGCCTACATGCGGCTGTATGCCGGCTATTGGAGTTTAGATGTGGAATTTACAAGTCACTCACGCTCAAGTCGCTCACGTGAGTGACGTAGTAAGACGTGATAAATCGTAAATATATAGAATTATATACTTTTTTATTATTGCTGGTGATAAAACACATATTTTTACTAAGATAGCAATTTTATTTTAGGTTGTGTGTTTTTTATAGTGGTTTACGGCAACACAGGAATTTGCGTGAACGACTTGTATTTTTGTGCACCTTTTTCATTAGAAAACAACTTTTTATGGGGAAAAAAATAAAAATTCAGCTTAGCTGATTTTTTTTATATATAAACAAATAGGCTATTTTTTATTGTTTTATTAAACTAACAAATAAAACTCATATGAGTAAAACATCAATTAACAAACAAATCATTTATTTGTATGTTTTGTAACAAAATTCAGTTTAAAGCTGAGTAAAATTGCTTAAATTAACTCAATTGCCGTATTTCTGTGAGTAACTAAAATAAAAACTCCAATTAAATTATAACCCTCGCCACGTAACTTGACGAATGACTTTTCACTACTATTCAGTTAAAATGATAGAATAATCAGCTGTTCTATAAAAAATGCATGAAACGTAAGCTCGATGTTTTTAGAAAAGTACCCCCTCTCCTCCCCTCGCCCTACACAGCTGTTTTTGGCCATTCGTCAACTTATGTGGCGTGACTTATAACTGCTGTACCTTATTTAAATTTAATACATATCCATATGTGTTTAAATATCAATAACATATGCAATAATAATAATAATAATAATAATAATAACAATGATAATAATCTTTTAGATTAATTAAACATAGCATTGAGTTATTTCGTGTTTTGTCACTGTTGTTTAACGTTGGTACACCTGGCCAGGAAACATACGGGCTGTAGTCTCGACTGGGGGTTCAATAGCTACTCGCCTCTGATTGGTTGGGTGTATGTTCGAGGCTACTGGGCACCAAACGCCTTTTCGGCCAAATGGCTTGCCCCCGTTTAACGGACGGATAGGGGGTTTAAAGGGGGAATGTAGCCTATAAGATTAAAAAATTATAAAAATTGTGAATTATGAGGAGTGATATTTTATAATGTACTGGTCTGGTAAACTGAAAATCTATTAAAAAAGAAGAGTTAAAAATTGGCATAGATGGTATTCCAAAATAAACCTTCTTTAAATCATATTGGCCTCAGTGGGCATAGCTTGAGGCTTATAAAAAAAATGCACATCAAAAATTACTTGATGGGTATGTTTTGTTAAGAACTATCATACCAATGCAGAGATAGCAGTAAGTAATTTTCCTTCACAACGAGGGTGTAACGTAAGACAATGTTGAGGGATTCTCCACCCTTTAAACAAAATTAGCTATACAAAATCAAACTTGGGCAACAGTTCTTGACACTACAAATTTGACGACAATTTTGAAGAGACAACATTGAAATATTTTTAACTCTCTGCTTAACATTTCACATACTGAAACAAGACTTTGGTTAAAGTTGTGTCCTATGAAAATAGTTAAAAAATTAAAGGCAGTAGTGTTTGTTTTTGTTTTTTTTTTTTTAATTTACAAAATATAACAAATTAAAATGACCATAAAATCTGTGTCAATAGAAACGCGGCTTTAAAGTAGTTTAAATAATTTTAACAAGTGGTTAAATTAGCTCGCATAAATTTACAGAATTTACCTCAACATGCCAGTTCTATTAATGCGGACTTAAAAAAGGGATAAACAAAGGTAGGCCTATCCACAAAAAAATAACATTTATTAATAATTATATAAGTAATTAAAAAATACTGCCAAAATATTTTTTATCAAGAGATAAATAGAAAATATTAATACAGGGTGTTTGGTAGTCAGTGTCAAAATTTTTAAGGGGTTATGTTGCATGTAAAATGGAACAAGAAAACGCAATTCAAGCAATTATATCTCGCTCCACCTTCCAGGAACAGTAATTTTTCAACTTTTTTTTTAATTTTTCAACATACCCAAACAAAGTCTTGTTTTTCTCATAATTTACTAAAGCTATTGGCACTTTTTATAAAATTATTAGAATGTACATAAAATTTCCTTTTAGAATAAGAGCAGTTTTCCCCAATTAAGTCCTCTTTAAGCCACATAAAATCTACTTGAAAAGAAAATTTTGGAATATTAAGAAAAAAGGCACTACAACTTGCTGAAGAAAATGTTTGTTTATTTCATGCTATAAACTGTAAATTTTTGTCAAAACTTCCCCACATTCTACGCTTTAAAACAATATGCTATACGTGACCTTTCCTATTTGGCTAAGAGTAAGGAATTGGCATTAACCATAATTTTGACCTGTTTTTCATGAAATAATACCAATTCAACTAGATATCTTCAACAAACTTCATTCAAGGGTTGTATCCAATGAATTCTTAAAGAAAACTTCATTGGGTTTTCTCAGAACATGCAAAACATTAAACGCTTTAAAATTTAAAGATGTCACAAACCACACCTTAAAGGTCAAATGTATCTAAAGATATTGCATAGAGATTTTGCTATATGATTTTAATTGAAAGTTTGATTGCCCGCCATTTCCGACTCGGTCAACCATTTGAAGTGTGGTTCGCGGCATTAAACTCTGCCAAACAAGGCCTTTAATTTGATGTACATAACAACCTATCATTATATTTAAGATTTTGGACTGACTCCTAGTGGGCAATCCCTCAGAGTGGCCATCCTGAAAGTTGTGGCACAGATAAGTATGTTATTATCATTAATGATGATTTGTGGAAGTCGGTACAGTAGAACCAGTAGAATAGTTCGACACTTTGTGGACTTAGAGAGTGTCGAACTATCGAAATGTCGAACTACAGGGAGTATATGGGAAATTTTAACACTCTGGGAGTATAAAAATCAAAATTTGAATTTAGGGAACACAAAATTTTTGTGAAACCATAACCTAATTTAACTTTAACAAAACGACATTCAAATCATTCTAGAATTTGTTTACATTTTCGCCTTTGTCAGGCTCCAACATGGACACTATCGGTCATTATTAACATGTTAAGTTGTCATGGACCATGTCGAACTATCAGGAGTGTCGAACTATCGAGAGTTGAACTATCGAGGTTCTACTGTATTTATCTGTTGTGGTGTAAAAGTTAGTAAATGAGTTCCAGATTTAATTTTCACCCTGTTAAATGTGTGATCATTTCCAACAATGATATTTATTTCATGAAAAATCGGTCAGTAATTAATTATGTTTAACGCCGATTACGGCCCCTAAGGAAAATAGGAACTGCAACTTATAGTACGTCATTTTAAATTCAATTCAATTCAATTCAATTCAAACTTTCTTTATTCATCATCAGTATATACAAAATATACAAGAATGGTGTCAAATAGTAAATTATCTTTATTCCTAATTAGGCTAAAACATAATGCAACGTTGACCGGCTGATGTTACTCATTTCATCAAAGCTCATCCAGTGAATATAAAGCCTTGTTGATGAGAAACATTTTTAGTTTTTTCCTAAATGCAGATTGACTGTCAGAGGACTTTATATCTTGTGGGAGTTTATTATAAAATTTGGAACCTGCATATGTTGGTTTTTTTTATATAATTCCAATCTATGAGAATTTAGGGCAATTTCCCCACAGGTCCTTGTGTTGTAATTATGATTATCACCAACAAATTTCAAGTTGTCAAATTTGTTTTGCAGTGATAAAATAGTTTCAAAAATATAAAGACCATATACAGTCATTATTTTCAGTGATGAAAAATGTTCTTTTACTGAGGTTCTTGGTTTTAGATTTAAAATGACTCTTATTGCTTTCTTTTGTAATTTTAAAATGGTATCCAGATTGTTAATAGATGTAGCCCCATAGAGAGATATACCAAACGAAATAATAGAATGAATATATGCAAAGTAGACTGTCTTTAAAGAGTCAATGTCAAAAAACTTTTTTAGTCTTGACAAGGCAAAAATGCCGGATGATATTTTAGAGATCACTTTTTCAGAATGTAGATTCCAAGAGAGGTGTTTATTCATTTCTAATCCCAAAAATTTGATGTAATCTACTTCAGTTATATTTAGTTTGTTAATTTTGATTGTTGGAGCAATGGTGTTATTTGATTGGAGAGTCTTGAAATTAATGGAAGCTGTGAATAGAAGCTGTGATAAAGCTTAGAATGTGTTATTTAAGAGTCTTCATCACCTTTGGCAAAATATCCTTCGTACACTCTGATTTCCATTACAACTGTCCTAGTACAGTCAGGTGCGCCCAACTAGGGCGAGGGGTGAGGCGCGGGTACATTTCTAAAAACAGCGGACTGCGACGTCCAACACACGCACGCGCAGACTCGCTACAAGGAGAGTTCAGCCAGTCCGATGCTGCTGTAGCGTCGTCCTGTCTACATTTGAAGAGTATTTTAAATTATTATTAATACTAGGCTCAAACTTTTCCATTTCAATACAGCCGATTAAAATTTTACAGCGATTACATTTAATTAATGGTTTTCAATTATTATATTAGTGATAGCGTTTGAACGGAACCTGCGATTTAGATTTAATTTAGGTCAGGGGTGTAAGGCAGTATCTACTTGAATGAGTTCGCGAACCAGAATGATCAGACAATACAGTAACGAAACAAAATAAATAATTTTAAAATGATGGGACTAAAGCAATTATTTTCTTTAGAATAATCTGACGCAACGTATAGAGGCAACCCTCGCACACCAAAACAATTAGTTGACACCCACTAACAAAGGACATAATCAACCTCTTGTAATGTACGCTAAATTGCGTATAGGGCCTATATTGATAATTTTATTCGAACTAATCGAATTATGAAAGAGTTAAACGAGTTACACTCGTATACTTATAACTAGTAATATATTTAATTAAATAGCCTAATTAAAATTACAATTTTGTTTACTAATTGCTTGGAACCATTAAGTTGTTTTCATTTATTTTTCTAGTCCCAGTGTTTGAAAGTCGAAACATCTAGCTGTGGTTTTCGGTGCCGCTCTTTTACAATAGTACGTTAAATTTGTAAAGCATAGTGGCTTCACTGGATTTTACTTTTAAGTTTTTTCTGTAAAGCAGTATAAAATAATTGTAATTTGAATAATATGCGAACGTACCGCTTTTCTCTCAGACCATGGAAGGCTCTAATTAAATATTGGTCAATGAGACTCTGGCCCAGAGTCTAAGAACAAAATGCATAATTAAAGTAATTAAATATGATCAGCCGATCATAATAATTTTGAAAATTCAAACGCATATGTCGGTATTTTTATTAGAACAACTATAACAAAATATTCGGATGATGATGAAATATGCCCAGATGAGATAATTTTTCCCTCCTAAAATTATTAACAGAACTGCCTAAGATTTATTTGCATTTTAATTGCTTCATCATCACGTTATGATATTGAAAACTGAACAAATCAGTGTAGGCCCTACCAAATTTCAACTCTCTTGCGTAACGAAAAAATTGGAGGATTAGGCTGGTGGTGAACTAGTGAGAGATTTGTCTTTTAAGGCGGCGACTCACTACCTGACTTTTCACCGGACCGAGCACCGCACAGAGCATTGTACCGAGCAAAAACAAACAGCAAGTCCAGAAGTGTGTCAGCAGGGGTCCGTACATCGGACCGAGCGCTCTGCAGGTGGTTTTCTGGCGAAACATCAAAGAAAAGATTGGACAGAAGTACGGTTCGATGTACGGTAGTGTGTCTAGGTAAATTTTGCTCCGTACCGAGCGTGGCTCCGAACGCCCGGGATGGAAAGCCCCTCCCTTCTCCACCCCATCATCTAGCGCCCTATGACTTACGCTCCCTATATCTCTCTAAACTTCCTTCACCTCGCTTGGTGGATTTGTCCGGTACGATGCTCGGTCCGATGTCTTGTTCGGCGAAATGTTCGTAGTAAATTTACGTCTCTTTACGATGTAATGTCCGGTACGATGCTCGGTCCGATGTCTTGCTCGGCGAAATGTTCGGAGTAAATTTACATCCGTTTACGATGTAATGTACGGTACGATGCTCGGTCCGATGTCTTGCTCGGCGAAATGTTCGGAGTAAATTTTTGTCCCTTTACGATGTAATGTTCGGTACGAAGCTTGGTCCGATGGAAAGTCCGGTAGTGTGTCGCCGGCCGTATAAAAAGGAATTTCCTTCACTTCAGGTGGTATCAAGCGGAATCGTATTTCGCGCACTTCCGGTGTTACAGTATTTGTAAACACTGTCATTAGAAAAATTTATGAACGGTTTAGGCTTTGAATCTCATCTGTGATGGGTTGAAAATACACTTACACATTACTAGTTGTCTGCATTATGTACTGTAAAAACCATTATAGTGCAAATAATGTACTGCTCGTCTTGAGTAGGCTACATAAAAAAAAAAATAAAAAAAAAAAAAAAAAAAAAAACTATTGCAAATGAACCATTGTGCTGGATGTATAAACACACGTGTTCTAAAATTGAATTGTACGAGTAATTTAGATGGATAAAGAAGCATTCAAATAAATACAAGGAATGTGTCCCACAACATCACTGAGTGATTTATAATGCGATAATGTTTGTGTGTGTGTGCTTGTGTTAGTGAGAAAGACGACGTTTGCGAAAAGGCTAGTAGCGCCTCGAACGGGCAAATTCGCAGACCCCGTTTTTGCTCAAAACATGCGTTCGTAGTCCCCTGTTTCGGACGGCATTTTTTAACCGATTTGAATGAGAGTGGCCTTAAACTGTTCAGAAAGAGTGCCTGCGTGTCTCTTGTACCTCGTTAAATCGATATGGTTTCTTAAAATTACTTTAAAAAATTGTTGAAAATCAAGTAATTTTTCCTTTTTTTAACTGTATTTTTAGGTACCTCAATGTACGTTTTTTATTATTATGAGGTAATAGAGACACGCGGGCACTCTTTCTGAACAGTTTAAGACCACTGTCAATAAAATCGGTTCAAAAATGTCGTCCGAAACAGGGGACTACGAACGCATGTTTTCGACGTTTTTTGCAGGGGTGATGAAGACTCTTAATAAGCGACATGGTTTTTTTGAACAAGAAACTACTCCTACAGTTTTTAACCAATTTTAATGATTTTAGTGGCACTGAACAGGGCTCGGCGAGAAGTTGTTTCTAAAGTAAATTGGTAAATATCCATCCAAAAGGAAAGGCCCTAGAAGTTCTAAATTTCCCCATTTGATTAACATTGATGAGGAAATTTAAAAGTTTTCAAGTAATAGCTGTAACGAATAAACACAGTGAGAACATCTGTCTATTCATACCAAAGAGGTTATGATTTAAACCCTGATTAACGAAAGTGTAAACATAAAAAAATACCTTAACTAAATTGCTTGATTTCGAGCAACAAGTACACTAGACTTTAAATAAATATTTTATTGGTTTAATTGGATGTATAACTGTATACCACGCGATGAAAATAAAAATATAATCCTGAATGTTTTTCTTTAGCGAAAATGTGTAGTGGCTATTATAGAATTAGAAAGTAAACTTACTTGGAAAAAGGGTGGTATCATATTTTTCAAAGGATTCATTTTTTTCTCATACATGAATTTCATCATTTCGTTGGTGTACCTAGCAGCTGAAACATATTTGAATCATTATGTAGGAAAAAAAAAAAAAATAACTTTCTCATAGAAGCGACACATTACTTTGAGGAAATTTTAATAATACGAGAGGCCTCAAAGATATTTTTGGCTTTACAGTTAACTAGGGGGCCTGTGCAAAAATTGCTCATTATGTAATATATTTTTTCTGTTTGTGAGAAACTCACCTATGGTACTTGAAAGGATTATATGACATTAAACTATTTAAGGTACGTTTCCATTACAACCAATTTTTGTTGGGCACATGTGCCTAGCACAAATCTCTGAACTTGCAGGAATGGAAGCAACGTGACTTAAAACACGGCACGAGTGCCATCTACAAAATTGTGTCAGCCGACGGTGCAACAAAGCTTTTGCCACGTGTCCCAGGCACATGTGCCCAGTTGTAATGGAAATGGACGGGCGCATGTGCCTGCAATTCGTACGTGCGCATTTGCTCCAAATTCCTCCAATCATTCAAATCATGAAAAGTCATTCGTAGGAAATTTCCGTGCCCACTTTGCATTCGCAAATCTCTCATGAATGAATTAAAGGCTCCTGCCAATATTCTCCACAGTTAATACAATATATTTAACCACAATTAAATACACCATTCCGTTACAAATCATTCACTGCACAGATTGCAAGTATGAATAAATGACTTGAAGTATGCCATGATAATTAATTCTGAGAGAGTTGTACGTATGAGGTTAAAGCGGCCAAATGCTATATTCTTTTTTTAACTATAAATCCAATCCATTTTGAGTCAGACCAGTCATCCAGGGTTATGGTTAAATTGTGTTAGCAACTCACCTTCGAGTTTATCTCCTCTTTGCCTGGCTTCAGTTACTTTTGCCTGGAGTTGTTGCACTTGTGGCATATTATTTTGCATTTTTGCTATGTTTCGCTGTGCAATTACAACCAAGGGGAACATCATTATTCTTATGATTATTGTGCCTGTAAAATTGAAAATTACACAGAACAACATTTCTATGAATTACATAACTTAATTATTCTTTGTAAGGTACTATATCTTCGACCATTGCAATAAGCAACAACCATTAACAACAATTTACCCGTGCGCAAATTGTGAATGTTGTAATATATTTCTTTCTGTTTGTGAGAAACTCACCTACCATACAGTACATTTCAAAGGAATTATATGACTTAAATGTGAATGTTTTAACATTTTTATTGATTATGCAGTGACAGACGATCTATTTTTGTTTACAATCTGACAAACATCTGAAGATAATCAGCTGTTAAGTTACAATTCATATTTAAAAATGTTATGATGGAAAGTTGGTCAACATTTTAAAGTGCCGTCACATAAATCAAAGGCTAGGGGGTCGAACCCTGAAACGAACTGACATTTAGAATCACCATTTGCACGCACTAGATCATAAGCTTTAAAATGACACCTCAATCTTATAAATGAGTTAAGTGTGTCGAGAAAAAAAAGGATGTAAAAGACAAAATCCTTATTGAATTAGGTAGATAATGAAATTACAAGTAACATTATTAACAGGTACATTATCAAACGAAATAAAACCCCGTTGCATAATGAGCTCATAATGATATAGGAGTCAAATTATGATATAGGTTTACAGACCATTGAGAGCTTGGCATTTGAGGGCAGTAGTGTTATAATAGAAATGACGCATTTCGCACATCAGCTCATTGTTCCATACACATTTACGTTTTAGATAATGTGCGTAACCTAAAAATAATGAGATGTACGATAATGTAATTGATAGCGATGATTAGGTCAAGCAACATCAGGTGTGTTTGGCTATTATTTGACTACAAGACCGCCTATCCTAGGTAGGCATGTTTATTACTTTAGTTTTAAAATGGTTTACCCAATTTAAGTTAGTGTTGTAAATAAAGTGGTGTATGCAACAATTGTATTCAGCCTTTGAGCTATTCATTCAAGAACTTAGAGGTCGTCACAAAACAATCCTTGAAAAACCTACTATTAAATTTTGTTTCAGTGTCTCAGACAAAGACATAAAAAGTTTCTGTACCAGACAATAAACCTTACCAGCAACGACAGCTTGCCACCACGGCAATCCAAGGTCTACGTGGAAAAACTCCATGCAGTTTTGCACGATTCCCGATGGAGACCATCCTCCCAGGCCCAGCTCTGAAAACGGAGTTTCATGACCAAAACCCTGTAAACAGAAGGAGCAATTAAACCCAGATACAGTGTACAGGTACAATACTGTTAAGGATACCTACTAGCATGGGTCAAAGCCAAGTAGCACCACTAGGAAGAACTTGAGAGATTTAACTAATAAACAGTCTGTTGTTAATATTTTATCTAAACTATTCTCTTATTACACTATTGATATTTTAGTAGATGAATAGCATATTCTATGAGGCGTGTTTTTTAAGTAAGTACCATTTTTAAATCCCGCCACTGTAGTGCTGCGGTTGGCGATTTGTGCATCGGCATTTTTCGCTGCTGTGAACAGACTTTTCAAATGTTTAAGAAGCCTTCGCTCATAGAGAGTCCGGCCCACTGCGAAATACGGTCTGTTATCCGTTTTCTGTAGGCTTAAAGCCTGAAATCGATCGTATTCATCACCAAATCTGTTTAGTGTATGAAGAATACATGAGTGATGGAATGGTACGAAAGTGGGTTAGGGTTATAGATATACAGTATATACATACAGTATATATATACCACACACACACACACACACACACACACACACACACACATATATATGATTTTGAATGAACTGTGCTTTTGGCTTCTAGGGACCTCAAAACAAAACCGTATCATGGTCCCGGGCTTAGGTATTACCGTGACTACTACCCTAGCATATTCCCTGCAGGGAAATTCGCTAAAAGACAATGAAAAGATTGAAGCAGAATTTTTGATTGTTATAAAGTAGAATCCTCTGTCAGGGCCTTAATGTTTACCTGGAGATAATGTCACAAAAAACCTATTATCCAAACATAAATAAGAGAGTTAAACTATTTATAATTAAAAAGTTGAAAGATTGTAAGAAAAACATGCACGTTGTGAATGTGAATATTAACTAAGAGAATTAAATTACTGAGATATCTATCAAATGTATTTTTTTACATACAGACCTATATTTTTGTGGCTATTGTTTTTTTACCTCGGACAAAGGAACGTTACTATTTACAGCTGGAGGCTCTGGAAGCGAGTCAAAAATACTGCCATAGCTGGGGCCTGAAGGCTCACTGGTGTCCGGTACTGATGGAGCATCTGATGAGGTTCCTCCTGACAGCTTGTAAAAATTAAGAGGAACATTACACAAGTCAATAGAGGTAGACTTAGGATGAACATTTTAGAGCAAATGACCAATACAACTCAATCTTCAAATCATAAAATGACAAATGTTGAGAAAATCAAATACCTTTTGGGAACTCGTTGAACTTAGTGATACATTTTCAATTTTTGCAGGTGAGACAGTCTCAGAAGTTCCAACATCTGCATTGGGTGAGTCTGGCTCATTCCAAATCTAATAAGACAACAAGGAATTTTCAATGAGTATGAACCCAAAAATCACAACTCATAATAGAAAGAGCCACAACACTAACGGAAAGTTAAAACTACCTCCATCGCTGTTTTATAGATATCTGGCACTATCTCTGGCGATTCATCAGGAGGTTTGTAGGCAGGTTTAGAGGTGTGTGCAGCAGCTAGATCTTCTTCCTTTGGAAAACTTGAAAACACCTAAACAACCACAAGTAATTTTAAATGAAAAAAGAAAGATAAATCAAAGAAGAAACAATTACATCAATCATGTAACAAATGATAAGATGACACAATTCATCTTTTGGATTAAAATGACGAATAGTTATACGAGGGCTATTCAGAAAGTAAGGAACGTTTCCGTCTTACACCGTTAGGCTCGCACGTATCGCCTATATTAGGGTATGAGAGCACTCGGGGCCTCAGTGGCTATCCAGCCGTGACAGCTTCCAGGAGCATCGTCGCGCTGCTAGTTTTCTTTATTTTTAACTTCAAAATGGCCGCTCCCGTAAAAAATGCCGCCAGTTGCGAAGTGCGATCGGTAACACGGTTTTTGTTGGCAAAAACCTTAAAACCAATAAAGATTTATCGAAAAGTGTGCAAAGGTGTATGGGAACAATGTCTTGAATGAAAGTTTTGTGCGTAAGTTGTGTATTCAGTTTACAAATGACCGAACCAGTACTTGATGAGCAGTAGAGTGGACGACCGAGCATTGTGACTGACGAACTGGTCACCAGTGGCGGATCCAGACAGGGGGCGCGGGGGGCGCGCGCCCCCCCCTCAGCCAAAGAAAAATGTGTAAAATAGTATTAAAGAAATTATCTGGTATAGCACTGGTCTGTGAATCCCGACGTCCCAACGTCGAGGTGCGTGTATCCTCATTATTATGCATCTTTCGCTATTTTGGCGCAAAGATGCGTCCGTACGCACTCGACTCAAGGGACAGAATTTCAACTCGCAACCCCCCCCCCCCCCCCCATCACTTCTCTTCACGGCGCGAGCGTTGTCAAGGAATTACGAACGTAACCGAGCTGCAATCTACGAAACCTTGCCGAACGATTCCGAAGTACAGTACTGTAATCCGATTGCTGAAACCGTCTTAAAAAGTACAAAAGAAATAAATACTTTAAAATGATGCTTACAGATCAATTATATACTAATGTATCTAGTTAATTTTAACTGACAGTATAATATTTTCATTAAACCGTGTGCTGAATGCAGATGCAGATGAAAACACAGCGCCACTCGCCGTTCAGGTTATCACTGTCAATCCTCGGTCATTTCATTATTCGTTTTGAGATGACACAGTTCACAGTCTAATATAAGTTATTGGGAGACAGTCGTGACACTCCATCACTTTTAGGTTGTCCGTCGGAACCATCCGCCGAGGACTCCAGTTTACGCAAGAGTGGCTTGGAGCGCTAGCGTGGATTTACTAGCGCTCATAGTGGTTGGGGTCTGAGATGACAACACATTCACAAGTGATCGCAGCTAACAGAAACACAGCTATAAATAATGCCATATACTATAAAATGCTGATAACAGTCTAAATTGTCAAATTTAATCCCAATCGAATGATTAAGACGGGAATGTTTTTCCCAATTGGTTACCGCTCACTGGAGTTACATTCTGGCCTAAGTTATAGCGAAAACGGCCGGGGACTCCAGTCACTACGGTTCCATCCAAGGTGACTGTAGGCCAGGGCCAGGTGAGCCGCATCCCATAAGAGCAATGGTGTCACTTTCTGCGACATCCATGGATGTCGCCTACCGGCAAGTGTTGCCAACCCAACAGCAAACAACAATCGTTCTCGTTTGCATTGGGAATTTTTTGTCTCAATAATTACTAAAATAAGGAACTTCAAAGCAAAATAGGGTATAATTTATGGTTTTAGATTTACCTTGATTGATAATTTGTAATTTGGTCATTACCTAATGGTTTGTTATCAACTAATAATCCAAATTAAAAAAGAGTAATATGGTGTCGTTTAGATAAATATCGTACCCATGGCAAGACTGCTTCATTCTCTTTTTCAATCAGATGTGTAATGGTAAATGTTATAACGTAACTTGACTTCCGTTTTAGTTTAGACGCTTCATATCCGGAACACAAAAAAAGCTATTCGGCTGACCTGGGAAGAAGTTATGCTTCTTCCTTTACAGACCTTGGGTTCCATCCGCTTAAAGCGCTAGTTGCACCGCGGACAACATTAAACATGCAGCTACGATACGAGTGTCGTGACTGTCTCCCAATAACCTATATTAGACTGTGGAGGTGACTTCGGCCTCTGTTAATGAGGTCGCTTCTTACGGTGACTTCGATGATGTAGGGTGTATGGTAAAAAACTTATTCACATTAGTGATGTCGGCTCCACAAACTTCGTTCGGACATTATCGTAAATCCTCGCTGGTGTTTGGTTGTGAAGAAGTGATGGGGGTGCAATTCTGTTTGTTTGTAGAGTCTTGTTCCGTGGGCCACCGCCGGGGAGCGGTATATAGGATGCGTTTTTCGATTTGGTAAATCGAACGAAGTGAGAAAAGTAGATCTTCCGTTAGAAATACCAAGCTAAAGTAGCTATTCAAAAGAAATGATTTCGTTACTTTGCCATTAAAAAGTTTCCATGTAGGCCTAACAAGTTCAAGAGAAGAGGCTAGCTACCTATACACCCCTTTTTCATATCGTAGACGTATGAAACACCTCTAAAATCCCCCTGCGCCCCCCCCTTGGAAAAATCCTGGATCCGCCCTTGCTGGTCACTAAAGTTGACGAGAAGATCCGTGAAACCTGCTGCTCCTCCATAACGGAGCTTTCGTTATCTTTCCCTCAAGTTTCACGGACTTTGCTGTGTTGAAATTGAAAGAATAAAAATCGATAAATCTCTATCGGTTTTAAATTTTTTGCCAACAAAAATCGTGTTATCGATCATACTTCGCAACTGGCGGCATTTTTTACGGGCCATTTTGAATTTAAAAATAAAGAAAACTAGCAGCCTGACGATGCTCCTAGTGTCACGGCTGGATAGCCACTGAGGCCCCGAGCTCTCTCATACCCTAATATAGGCGATACGTGCTCGCCTAGCAGCGTAAGGCGGAATATTGTTCTTTACTTTCTGAGTAGCCCTCGTACAGCCCTAATACAATAATTTATGAATAGTATTGTCAAGGCAACAATCATGCAGTCTTCTACAGACACAACATTAAAAAAAAATCATCGAAAAGAAAATAGGAAAAACTCATGGAAGACATCCACAAAACCAAGTCTAAAAATGTACGAGATAGAAAGTTGACTGAAAATTATAAAAAATGGTTGAAATATAATTTCAAATAAAACAAGACTTCAGTAACCTAACTAAAAATAAAAATAATATATTAAAAAACATGAAGAAAATGGAACAAATTAAGAAAATAGAAGAAACCCCTAAACTACTATATGGGGGGAAAATCAAAATATTCAAAACTGAAGAATGCCACAAACAAAATTAGGCTAACATAAAATGACTATTTTACCAAGGATGAATTTCATCCATACCTCCATTGCGACTCTGTAGACATCTGGAAATGTATTCGAATGTGAATCAAGAGAATTTCCCATTCGTGACGGCTCTCCAAAACTTCTGACAGACTACCAAAATGCAACAGTTGAAATTAAACCGAAAAACTAGAATGTAGGCCTAACCAAAAACAATCAAACAGCCTAAAGGCATGGCATAATCATTGGTGGTTTTTATTAGGGCAGAAAAAACCTAAAATAAATAACTTAAGAATCTAACTTGTTTAATTGGGGATAAAAACTTCCTGCATTCCCTCCATCATTGCCTCCTGAGAACTGTTTATTCCGTAACTATAATTAAGTTATTATTGTTAGGTATACTAAGCTGTCATAAAAAATTAGGCCGATATTTAATTTAAAGTTGATAAAAATCATTCTATCCATGAAGTGTATATTCTTTTAGTTGATGTTTAACTTTGTGAAGGTTTTGGTCCAAACTGTTTTGATTAGGATTAAACTGTAGGCCTACAGTATGTCAAATTTGCATTTCTGGACAAATATTTTTTTATGTTGGCCTAGGTACTGTATTCTTTGCATTGGTAGTTATTACAATATGGTATTCATTTAAATGCCATGCATTGACAACAATTTTATTATTTGCAATGCTTGGAGAATATATTCTTTAAGTCAATTATAGTTTATAATTTAAGGGGACGGTAAAAGAAAAAGGAGGAAATGTGTACTGTTTTGGTTGGTCAAGTATATCTGAAACCCAAGAGAGAACTCTCAACACTGAAGTGTAACTAAAAAGTAGCTGATCCACAGTACAACTACATTTTCTTACTTCGAATCTTACAATGTAAGTTCTGAAAATTTAAACTAAGCTAGCTTTTAAATTTACAATTAAACACAACCTTACACATAGTGAAAGGCTATGACAACATTTTCTAGAAGGCCCTAGGCCTGCCACTATTTAAAAAACAGCTGAACATCATGTAATTCCCATTTAGCGATAGGTAAGTTACAATCTTTCCTCATACAGTAAAACTAAAAACTTCAAAATTTTCTATGACTATACACCTGAACAACAGAAGAGACATCAGTTGGAGCAGGTGTTGTTTCTACGGAGGGAGGTGCTGGTATTGGATCCAATCCTGCAAGTCTGTCATTCGAGAGCTCTGCAGAGGCAGGGGCTTTGGAACTTTCATGCCTTACTAGTAATACTGAACCGAAGGTATTGGTTCTGGAGTTCTTTACATGTCTGAACTTATCTGTCCTTGAGAAGAGTTTTAAGTTATGGAGACAGCATGAATAAATGTGTGCAACACCTTCAACCTGAAAAAGACCAAGGCTAAAATTATTACTGGCTGAATACACGGTGGTAAAATAGGAGAGAAAAAGGAAATATTTCAATCTTTCTTGATAAGTGAAGGGTCAGGAAGATGTAGCCCATAAATTATCCCAAAAACATCCATAGGCCTACAACATACTTTTCCAAAAATATCGGGCTTGTGTACCTTAATAAATAGGTGTCTGTACTAAGTTAAGTTACTCATAGTAACTGATTGTCCAATAGCTCCTACTTTAAACTGAATAGTAGGTACCATAGTGCAAAAGCATTTGCCACATAATGTGCAGTTTAATAACTGGGCTACGATACTATCGAATGAAAATATCAATTGATTCAATCTATATCATATTGTATCGAAAATTACTATCAAATACAAATAATTTTAGTTCAACAAAATTTTTCCAATCCTAATCTATTATTACATAAACTAATCTCCATTAATATGAAGGACCAACCTATGCCCAGGAGAGTTCCAAGTGTGAGAGTAGACCACACCTAAGTACGATTTTAACCTAGCCTACATTGGAAACTGTTTTTTTTTTTTTTTTTTTTTTTTTACTTTGTTAAAATTTTGCCTAGGTTGTCATTACTTATGATTGATAGTGTTTTGATTTTGTTGATATAAATTTGAGCCTACGTTAGGTTATTAGGTCTAGGCCTACTTGTTTTTTTTTTTTTTTTTTTTTTTTTTTTTTTTTTTTTTTTTTATGAAAATATATATAGGCCTAAATAAAAGCTAGGTACTGTAAAGAAATTGGGGTAATTAGTTACAGTGATTGTCTTTGTTATTTAGGTCCACAATGAACCGATAGTTAATACGATAGATAAACTTATAGGCCTATTGATCGGACCGATTAATACTTTCATTAGATAGTATTGTAACCCAGTTATGAAATTGCATCCAAATCCAATTTTTCACATCGAGGAAGAATAATAATTGGGTGCATTTCACAGTTGTAACCTCAGGGCCGATTTTGTAAATGGGCCCGGTGGGCCCGGGCCCAGGGGCGCAAGGGCCAAGGGGGCAAGGGTCCAAGGGCTTTCTTAGGTTTGTTTTGAGCGCGACAAAGAAAATATTTAAAAATTATCAAGCAGATTTTGACGTTGGCGCCATAACCACGGGGCTTCGTACTCCTAACAGTAATGATAAATGTTTTTCGATCAGTAGAGGTCGCAGTATACAGCGCGTGCTGTGTAGCACACAAGTGCGGAAAGGCGATGTGGCAGAACACTCGTTCTCCCGAACAGCGCGCCAACGCCGCCAACGACTAATCCCCACCACGGGTCCATCTCCCCCAGCCGCGCCGCCCCACCCCCTCCCCCCATAGCCCCTACGTGCGTGCAATTCTCGAGATCGTGGTTCTGCGCAGGTTCTTCTCTGTCTGGTAGACTTATAAATAGCCCGCCAATTGAATCCTCTCCACTCTCTTTCGATTCCCACTCATGACTCATCATTGCCACATTATATGTTTTTTTTACTTTTACAATGCGCAACCGCATTATTAGTGGTCGAAAATGAACACAATAAAAATAGTTCTGTCATTGTTTCATTTGTTGTTATGTTGCAAATGCCCGTCTCAAATCGTCAAATGCCTATGGCATTGGGTTTGATTATTTGGTGATTCATATCCTCGGGAGAGGTGGTGGGAGGGGAGGAAGGAGGGGCGCAAACATCTCTCGGGCCCATAGCGCGTCACATACAAACCGCGGGCCTGTGTAACCTTCACCTTAAGATTTTAAAAGGCTTACAAATAACACTGCAATAGCCTACATGGTTACCTACTTGTACTTGTATCCATTCATTTGGTCATACCCTATCATAATATTAATAGTACTACTAAACGATTCATTTTCATTAGTCTAAAAATTGTAATGTTTTCAAAAACAAAACTAAAATTGCAAAATAACTTATAGGCTAAGCTTTAAATAACTAGCTAACCTTTATGTAACTGAGAGCTGGTTTTAAAGAATGCTTCAGCAATGCAGGTCTTGAAAACATACTGAAAATGTCCTTCTTTCTTGTAAACAAACTACAATAAAGACTATATGAAAAATGTCAAACGGGTAGATATTATTTTGAAAATTTACCGGGCGAACAGAGCCATCACAAATTTCTCGCACCTCCTCCTTTATCAATCCAATTCTAATTCCCTTTTATTTTCACCGTATCTAGTCAACCTAACCTAAGCAAAACAAGAAAGAGAAGGCGTAAGGACAGAAACTATAGCAGACAGCAGAGACAACTTTATTATTTTTTTTTCTAGTTTACCGCGAGGTTGGCTTTGGTGTTTTACCATGAAGCCACGAGGTTCAAAAATGGCCTGAGTCTGAGACCAATAGTAGTGTACAAAGTCAATGCCAATAGTCAATGCTGAGACTGTTGCGATTAAACCTAACCATAGACCAAAGAAAAACTAATGTAAGTGACGATAGACTATCTAAAACTATATCAAAATTAAATACACAGCTTATTATATAAAAATTTCGACTTTATACAACACCTCCTAGAGAATACTAGGAGGTGTTGCTTTATACAAAGTTAAAATGTATTTGCAACTTGTTTAATATCGGCCCTGTTCAATATTTTCCTTGCCATCCAAGAAATGTTCAATCGGGAATGTCTCATTAGATTTTATCAACCCCACTAAGTTATCTCTGCAATATTCTTCCATAGTTTATCTTTGTTTTCTTATTTTAAATAATTTTGTTGCGGTAAAAAAGATTTGCTGATTTGATTGTGTTACTTGACATGTTTCTGTCATTTTTAAAACGGGTTTTTAAAGCTGTGTTGAAAGGTTGAGTTTTGAGTCCCCTGCTATCTCATCCATATAACTCGGATCGATCTTTGGATCTGACAATCCCTGACTTGATTCATGGCTTGAGTTTGCGGAACTTAGAAGGTGTACTATTTTCTTTAGATGCGGACTTATTAATGTGTTACAATTGCTCTGAAAATTTTTGACAGCTAACATCCACATCTCCATTATTGAATTGAGACCAATCCAAGTCAAAGAAAAGACGGCCAGCGACTTTAAAATTCACAATTATTTTATTACGGGACTAAAACAACTGTTTTCCTCTGAATTACACTGAAGTTGAGCTACAGTAAAATAGGGATACGATAAATTATTTTGTATTTCTAATGGTGGATCTAACAAGTAAGTGGAATTTTATTTGTATCCGTAAAAATATGGTCTATTTAACTTTTAGAAGTCTGTAACTCTCATTTGGAATATTTATAAGAAAGGTATTATAATTAATTATTAGGTTTAAGGTCTAATTCCTTTACACCTCAAGACTTAAATAAGTATTTTTCCACAACGGGTGATAACATTAGAATAGATAAGAATAAATTGAAATTTTATAGCAATAACCGATTCTCAAGTGAGAAAAAGAATTTCAGCTTTTTACCAGTGACTGATGACATCATCAAGATGTCATGAATGGCATAACTACCAGGGCTGTCGGTCGGAGTTGATGGCATATCCATTGTAATGGTTAGGCCATTAGGTCACTGCCTCTGCCATTTTGTAAATCTGTCCTTAGCTACTGGCTGTTTCCCGAGTCTTTGGAAACTACCAGGGCTGTCGGTCGGAGTTGATGGAATATCCATTGTAATGGTTAGGTCATTAGGTCACTGCCTCTGCCATTTTGTAAATTTGTCCTTAGCTACTGGCTGTTTCCCGAGTCTTTGGAAACAAAGCATAATATTAACTTTTTGGGACCTTTGCCAAAAAATTCCACTCCCTCATGTGTATCCCATTTTAGACCAATTTCTATTCTTCCGGCAATATCAAAAATACTGGAAAAGGTTGTTGGCGAGCAGTTGGCGTTGTTTAGTCAGAGACTAGCTGTATTGCCTCAAAACCAATCTGGCTTCCGAAGGGATTATGGTACTAGCTCTTGGCTCTGTTGAATATCACGGACGATCTGCTCTGTGATAAGGATAGAGGCTGGGAGAGTCTCGTTCCTGGCCTGGACATCTCACAAGGTTTTGATTTTATCAACTTTTATCTTTTATTGGCAAAATTGAGGTTTTACCGATTTGATGATCTTTCTGTGTCCTGCTTATCTTCTTACCTGAGAAATATGGGTCAAAATTAACTAACTAGGGTGGATAGCCAGGTTTCGTGAAGTTTGCCTAAAGTTTCTGGCGTTTCTCATCAGAGAAGCTGTTGGGGCCAACCCTTTTCCTAATCTACACTGCTGATATTGATAAAGAACTTAATCATTGTGCTCATTCATATGCAGATTACACCCAACTGATATTGCCCTTTCCACTGTCTCATCATTTAGAAGCATTCTCCCAGATGAACAGTGACTTGAAGAGTGTGAAGAAGTGGTCTGATGCTCATGGACTTAAACTAAATCCTGACAAATGTTCAGTGTTACATATATAAAAAAAAATCCTCTATCCATTGCGAGCTCAATATGAACAATGGTATCCAAACAGTTCTTCTGGATAGTAAATCTCTACCTTTCTACGACTCATTAAAAGTACTTAGGGTTCATTTGGACTGCAGGCTTAAATTTTCTGAACATGTGAGACATATCTGCAAGTCTGTTGTGGGGAAGTTGAGAATGCTGTACAGGTTGAGGTATGTTCTTCCCCATTCAACCAAACTTGAAATCGTCACGCAAGTCATATTTCCATCCATCTATTATGCCCTTCCTATTTTTGCTAATTCCTTAACTCAGGAAAATCTTGATATCCTAACAAGACTTCAAAACAGTGCCCTTAGGTTTATTTACAACCTGAGGAAGTTTGACCATATCAGTGAGTGGAGGATGAGAGCTGGGGTATTGCCTATAAAGAAGTACTGCGAGATTCAATCTTCTCTCACTTTGCTGACAGGACGCCCCAAGTACATCAAGGATAAACTTAAACACAGATCTGAAGTGAGTGTGCACAGTACTCATCAGGAAAGTCTGCTGCAGTTGCCAAGGATCAGAACTGAATTTGAGAAAACAGCTTTCTCGTTCTTTGGACCTCGTGTGTATAATGCCCTGCCATCTGACAGAAAAAACAAAAAGTTACGGAGCATTTAAAAATAGCATTAAAAAACATTATTTGGCATTATTTATTGACAACTGTAAATATAAAAAAAATTCTAGTGTATTTTAAGGAGTTGTATTGAAAAACAAAGAATGTAACTTTGAATGCCGCTCAACAAATAAAGACCTTATTTATTTAATACAGTTGACAAAGCCCGCACCGTACATAATAACAGAAATATTTTTGAGATAATCTGTCCTTAGTTTCCAGAAGAATGCAGCAATTCAAATCACCAACCCTCTTGCGCACCATATCTTTATATCTGTTCTCAAGATAAGACTCCAGGTTCTCGAAAAATAAAGACAGGTCACTTGACGGACTCTTGTACACAAATAGCACTGACATCCGCTCCGCTCCCCGCCAAACTCCACATTGACCTTCACACATGGTTGTCGCCACCGAGGAAAAACGATTAAAAATGTGTTTTTAACTGTAAGTGTTGCCGATGCTGCAGGAAAAAACAATTGTTCTTGTTTGCATTAAAGATAGTTTATCTCAAATATTACTAAAATAATGAATGAATTTAAAGTAAACTAGGTTGGAATTTATGGTTGTATATTTACCTTGATTAATAATTTTTTATTTGATAACTACCTAGTGGTTTGTTATTAAGTAATAATTCAAACGTAAATTAAAGTAATATGGTGTCGTTACAATAAATATCGTACTAGTAGACATATTGGGCTTGTTCACAATCATCCACCACAAACGGGATTTATATTTTGCGGTTAGCAAACGATGTGCATTAACCGTCAACTTTCAAAATCCCGGTGAATTCATAAGACAGCAGCAAAATGATGTCTATAGGATTTATCACATGACCACTGGGATTTGTCATGTGATAGGAAAAAATCTGAATCCCGGTTGCAGTGAATGATCGTGAACGAGCCCACTGCTTCATTCACTTTTTCAATCAGCTTTTCATGTAAATATTGAAACTTGACTTCCGTTTTAGTTTTCACACGTTATATCCGGAACATACACAAAAAAATTATGCAGTGGACCTTCAGAAAGTAGTTATGTATTTCCTCTACCGACCTTAATTGTTAGTATGTATAGTCAATGGTAGATCATGAATAACACAGTTGGAAATAGCAACAAAACTTTAATTTGAACTCACATTGCTAGAATATTTTTAACCTCTTCAGTCATGAATTATGAAATTGAACAGAACATTTTTGTATTACTTTATATTGTCTTTTTTATGTAAGAGGATCAAATTTTTATAACTCAACAGTAAAAAATGGCGGATGAGGTGTCATATGCCACCTCCATGAAAGTGAGGTAAGAGAAAAATTAAAATAAAATATATAATGTTACTCTATATTTAAAAGATATGAGTTATTTTTATGTAAAAATGTCTAAGAATAACAACGTAATATAACAACTATTATGGTAACCTACATTGAACATATTCATGTTTATTTTGCATGAAACTGCTGCATGCATTCCTGGCACACACAAAGACCACTTGGTGGACATGTAACACGTCCTTCTCCACTTCTCCTACAGGTTTTAAGGTGGTCATTGTGTTCGCTAACGTTGGTGTGCCTATCAAACAAATTTCCATACAAAATCCATGATTCCTAAACAGTTTGAGGTACAGTTTTGACATTTTGCAAAAATGCTTGTCTTATTAAGATTTGCCTTTGTGCAAAGTACACGAAAATATCATTAACAGTTTTAAAATGGCAGCCATTAATAAAAATTAAATGCAAAATTCCATGCAAATCATTAACTTTCCAAAAAATTACAAGGAACAAAAAAGTTTGCCACTTTTATGTAGATTTGAATGATACCTAATTTGTTAAGATTGGATGGGCAATAACAGAGAAATGAGTTCTTTTTGTAATGCATGACCACTTTTTCCTATTATGTGTTATGATATATACAACAGTTTAAAGTTTAGGATATCGGTTGAAAATATAGTAATCAAACTCCAACATTGAATTATTAAAGGGTGCGTTTATTTAACCAATCCAAACCCTAACTCACTGCCGTAGAAAAATGTTATAAGAGTATGTTTTTAAATCAATAGAAAATAAACATCTTTACTTTTAATTGTGATGTATCACAATTGAATTAAAGGGTAATGTATTACAATAACCCTTTATGACTGAATAGGTTCATCCTTACAAGAGATTACACTTTCCCTTTTTGGTGTTCATTATTTTTTGTATTATTTTTAATATTATTTTCAAGGTACTCTGTTCAAAACTAAGAAGTTCACTTTGAATGGTGAAGTTGTTCCAAATAACTCTGATGTATGGCACATAAATTTATGTAAAGTCATTTATTATTAAAATATGTGGAAACAAAAAAATATAAATTGTACATGAAGGACAAATTGAAATACTTAACCTGGAGATAAAAAGTACGGTACAAATTTTTGAACAGGGCAAGTATTTATGAAAACCATAATGTTTCAACTAAAATTCTATTTCAAACTAAATTTACAATTGGATTTAATCAGCCTTTCAGTGCAGTCATAGACACCATCTTAAAAACTTGTTACGATTTGAATGGAAAAAACTTCACATTGGAGTTATTAAAGCTGAAACTGAACAAATGTAATGGGCCAATGATGAGAAATTACATCGAATTTTAAAATTAATGGAAAAGTAAACTTTAACCAGCGCGGGGACAGATGTATTAATGAAATTAAAAAACAAAAGACAAACAGTAAAGGCAAGACAGTGTTACATATTGTAACATTAAAAAACTTATAATAAATTGAGATCTTTTATAATACAAAATACTGGCAAACTATCAAGAAAAAAGAATCTAAAAGGCTTGTTCTAACTAAAATAATACCACTTAATGTCCGGTTATCATGGGAGTCTTTGTAGAATTGTCAGAATTGAGCATATAGCAGTCTTGATTTTCACCATGTATTGCTTCAAACCGTTTTTTAAGCACCGCGACCAGGATGTCTGCAGGGTCAGTGAGGACGGGGGCACTCCGAAGAGGCCTTCCTCCAGGAGAGCGTTCCACATGTCGAAGCTTGGGCGGCCGCTTGGATAGTTCCTCCATTATGTTGGCTGTTGAGTCTTCTTTGGCAACTACTTTGGCACTCTTTGGTTTCACTGTGACTAGAAGTTTAGTTGACTGGACCAAAGGAGCTGGGGGCAAAGGTGGAGGGGGAGGGGGAGGGGGTGGGAGTGAAGGAGAAACACTGTCATCTGAAAAAGATATATAAAATAAGAATATAAAATATAAACAGTAACATTAATTAAGATTTCACTTCAGTTTAGTTTTTATTTTTTAATTTAACGACTGAATCCTTTTTGAAGCAGCATAAAAGTTTTTATCAGGCCGATGATTTTGATATAATGTATTTTTATTATGTGTTTAAAATAATTGAAACTTCCATTTCTACAGGAAATACCAAACAAAATTATGGTCGTAACTACTACGCATGGGTTAGAGCCTTACTCATTAACCATTCTTTTCATCCTTCACTGTTGTTATTTTTTAATACAGGGTGGGAAAAAAGTGTGGAAACAATATAATATCTTTAAAAATATTTAAGTAGTAAAATTTTACAAATTGGTTTTGAGTGACAAAGTCTACTTCATACTACTTATGTCAAGACTTTTTTTCTAGTTTTTCCCTAGACTTCCTTTAGGGAAGTCCCTAGTGGAGGTCGTCAGGAAAACTGCATTGAGCTACGTAATATGATACATAATTTTAAAGGACTTTGCATTCTGAGCAATTTTCACAAACCCGATCTCAAAGGGTCGCAAGTTTATTGCTCTAAATAAAGGGTTTGTGAAGACAGATATAGTAGGGCCAAGACCCCCCCCCCCTCTCGAGCCCTCAAAATGATCTTTTGATTTTCGGGCCTATGGTCCTGTCTTATAGAAGGCTGTTAACACAATGGCTACTGAAAAATGTTCAGGAAACATGTTCTCTATACAAAATAAACGGTATCAGATAACTTACACATACTTTCTCCCAAGAATATAAAAATGGTGTTAAAAGCCTCAAAACATTAATGTCTTGATGGCTCAGTCGGGTAGCTACCAGCTGAGCAGCACGAGTTTGACTCTACACGAGTCTGTGACTTTTAACACCGTACTGTGTTTACCGCTTAACAAAAGATTGAATTTTCTCTGCAACCACTTAACATAGAGCAATAATTTAAAATACTGGATATTTAGTTTTTTTGAGCTTGGTTTAATGGTGATGTGTAAAATTTACTTAACAGCTATTTTTAATATGAAAAAAATGTTTTTTTAAACACTTTTTATTGTATAACTTTTGAATTCGCATTTTCTGGGAGATGCGGGTGGTGTCATTTTATTCAGCATTTTAATCATAATAAACCACAAAATTTTAAACAAAATCGTTAGAGCCAATTTTGAGAAATTTAGATTTCTCACCTTTTTTGAGGGTTTATGGGGGTAAACTACCCTTAAAAATAAATACCCCCGTCGCAGCAGACCTGCGTACTCAGCGAATTTCCAAATTATTAGTATTAATTATGACCAGATAAACCTGTAAACCAAAAATCATCACAAGCTCATAAATAGGGAAATAAATGTTTATCTCCTTATGATAAATGTAGGGAAAGAGTATGCAGGTATGCTGCCATGGGGAACACTAAAAGTAGGTTTTAAGCATTAAAAAAAATTATTTTGACCATATCAAGCCATACATTAAATTTCATCAATATCTTTCCATTGCTAAAGGAGTTTGCCTATTCTCCATATGATTAACATTGGAAAAGAGTATGCAGGTTTGCTGCCATGATAAGCACAAAAACCAAGATTTTTTACCATAAATGGATGAATCTCAACCAAATGAAGCTGAATACCAAGTTTCATCCAAAAACATTGGTTAATAAGTGAAATATTAACACATCCTTATTCTCCATAAGATTAACATTGGAGCCTCAAAATACAACGTACTGTCTTTAGACTTTGTAATATCTCGGTAACCAATGGAGATAGAGCAAAGCTTCATAATGCTAAATTGTGTGTTTTTTTGAGCTAAATCCAATGGTCAAAATAAAAATTTGAAATTTTTAAAAATTACATATGAAAAATTCAAAAAAACCATTTTTGGGGTACAAAACCCCCCAAAACTACCCCTTCCGATAGGTCGATATGTCTGGTTTACGAACTCATCCGAATAAACGTAGGATTACACATTTCTACCAAATTTGGTGTCGATCGGACCATTTTTACGAGAGTTATCGTGTCTAGGGACACATACATATATATATATACATATATATATATATATAAAAATTTTAATTACTATTATTTTTGGTCTCTGGGCACCTGAAAACGAAAAAGTAACATGGTCCCGGGCTTAGGTCTTACCATGAGACCTACGGTAATAGCTTATTCCCTATGGGAAATTCGCTAAAAATGAAAAAAAACACCTGGAATTATTGTGGGTTTGGACCTACATACCAAAATTTCACCAAAATTGGACCATTAGGGCATTCTCTAGCTCTGTTTACATCCAGACACACACACACATACACACATAGACATCACTCTGAAAACCACTTTTTTGGACTCAGGGGGCACCAAAATGGATAAATCCACCAACAAGACAAATTCAAAAATTTTGAAGAAAACAATACTTTCTCCATATACTATGGTATAAGGGGAGAAAGTAAAAATGTATGAAAAATGTTCTCTGTAAGGGGCTAGCCTTGTATGCAAGGCCTTACCGTATACAAATACACATCAATGATGGCATTAATACAAATATAATAATGACGATCAAGTTAGTTTGCTAAAATTAGATTGATATAACAATTTAGAATGGATTCATCAAATTAAATGCTTAATTGCATGCACAATTCAAACTGGGCTTACCTCTATCTTTGCTACTTTGAGCGCAAGTTATGTCATTTTTTAGCAGCATGTGGCTAACTTGATCCTGCAGTCGCAACAACTCTTTTTCTAATTCTTCTATGCGGTTCACTAACACCACAGAGCTTTGGGATTCAACATTCAAATTTTCATTGAGCCTGAAAACAAAGATTCTCGGTTCAGAGTTACAACAAAAATAAAATGGGGAGTATTAACTATAGGGAAATTCCCTAAAGGGCAGAGGGCCAGATTCCCCTTTGAGTCATAGGCAAGTAGTTTCTATATAGGCCCGCATCCAGTAAGTTTGTTTAGATTATGGCTATTCACGTTTCAAGGATGGAATGATTATAACTAGGAACATATTTATCATTAACAGTTGGGCAAGACATGGTTTGCTTTGGAATTGTACACTTTCAAGACAGGCAACGAAATATAATACTATACTAGGGGTGCCTGAGCAGCGCAATGCGCTGCATTTACCCGAGTGCCATGTCATAAAACCTTGCGCCCCTTCATTAAAAATTCAAAGTTCTATCTATTTGGCTTTTAACATGTGTTGTTATGATTTAATTATGAACAGCTGTTTTATTTGAAATTTAATAAAAATTGTTCCCCATGTTAATCTTATGGACAAAAAACGAACTTTAAGGGCTTCCCAAGCCCTTCAGAGTACAAATATAAAAAATCTAAAACCTTATTGCAAAACTACGAACTGAGACGAATCTTATGACATCTCAAAGATTGAATTTCGTCCCGAAATAAGGGAGGAGTAGTGTTCACAAAAAACGGCTTCACATATTATATACATAGATACAGGGTTTCTATAAAATAATGGTGCGGTTTTAACATCCTGTAAAACTGTTATAAGACAAATCAAATAACTTCTGTCTGGTATCCCTGTATCCGGTAGCTCAAACAGTTTTATTTACATTAGTTAAAACAGCTGTTTTGATTGTTGTGCTATTCAAAACACTTATTCAATAAGTTGAGTTTTTTCGACCAACATGTTTTCAGATCAGGAAAAAGCTAAGTGTGTATTGTTATTAAGTGAGTTAAAGTCAGTGACTTTAGTGCAACGGGCATTTCGAAGTACATTCAATAAAGCTCCGCCTCATAAAAACAACATTAATCGTTGGAGTAAATATTAATAAACACTGGATCAGTTAAAAAGCAAAGCAGATCTGGTAGACCACCAGTATCGAACCAGACAGTTGAAGACATCAGACTATCTTGTGTTAGAAGTCCAAAGAAATCCCTCCCTCGCCGTAGTCTTGAATTAGGAATACCTGTAAGTACTCTTCACAAAGTTTTACATAAAAGACTCCATCTTCATGCCTACAAAATACAACTTCTTCAAAAAATAAAAACAACAGATTTGATCAAAAGAGCAGGATTCGCTACATTTATGTTGAACCAAATGGCAGAAAATGAATCATTTGTGAATGAAGTAGTTTTTTTCAGATGAAGCCACGTTTCACATCAGTGGTTGTGTTAATAGGCACAACGTAAAAATTTGGGGAGCTCAGCATCCTCATGAAACTTTTGAAAAGGAAAAAGACTCACCCAAAATAAACGTTTGGTGCGGCCTGTCCAGATAAGAAGTGATTGGGCCATTTTTCTTCGATGAAAAAAATTATCAATGGAAATGTTTACTTGGACATGTTAGAAAACTATTATTTTCCTCAACTTGACGTCGTGGAAAATGCAAACAGCCTGTATTTTCAGCAGGATGGAGCACCTCCACATTATAAAACAATTGTTCAAGATGCTTTAGATGTTAAGTTTCCAAACAGGTGGATTGGAAAAGGCGACCCTATAGCATGGCCCCCCAGGAGCCCGGACCTGACTCCATGTGATTTTTTTCTTTGGGGTCATGTAAAGAACATCGTATATGTTCAAAAGATTCGCAATTTCGACCACCTAAGGGAAAGAATCGTTCATGCAGTTTCAACGGTGACAAAAGAAATGTTGCAAAATGTGTGGGCTGAAGTAGATTATCGTTTGGACGTCTGCAGGGCAAGGAATGGTGGCCATGTTGAGCTTTATTAGATATGTATAAAATCTTTTTAATGTAAGGAATCCAATAAAATAAATAGTTTTTTGTACCTCTTCTCGTTATCTTTTTATTTCATAATTAAACCGCACCATTATTTTATGGAAACCCTGTATAGCGTGATCTACGAGGAAGTGCAACAATTTCGGGAGCTGATTCTACACATAAAAATGAACAAATAAGGACATATATATGTCCTGAAATATATGTCCAAATAAGGAAATATATGTCCTGAAATGCTTCGTTTAGCCGCTAGCCGACATTTTGTTTTTTACACGTAATAATTTGTATTTCTGTAAAGGATTGATGGATTTAGTTCATGTTTGGTATGGACCTTTATCACAACAATGTTAGTTCGCAGAAAAACATTTATTATTTTCCAATGTGTATTTTCAAAATGGCGGTCACTTGAAAATTTTAAACTCAAATTTCTCAAAAAGGGCAATTTTATCAAAATTTTCTAAAAGATAAAAAAGTTGACAAACTGAATTATTTAAACAATGATACCAAGTTGCTAAATATTTGACAACAAATAATGGAGTTATTGAAAATTTTAAAGAAATTTTAATAAATTTGTATTGATTATGATGCAAAATACATTTTTTCTGCAGAAAAATTTCAATAACTCCATTATTTGTTGCAGATCTTTACAAACTTGGTATCATTGTTTACATAACTTAATTTGTCAACTTTTTTGTCTTTTATAAAATTTTATGTTTTTGAGACATTTTAGGTCAAAATCTTAAAATGGCCTTCATTAAAAAAATACACATTCCAAAATAATATTTTTTCCTGCAAACTAACATTGTTGTGATAAAGGTCCATACCAAGTATCAAGTAAATCCATCTATCTGTTACGGAAATAAAAATTAATACATGCAAAAAACAGAATGGCGTCTAGCGGCTAAACAAAGGATTTTAGGACATATGTAGATATGACCTTTTTTGCTTATTTTCATGTGTAGAATCAGCTCCCAAAATTTCTGCACTTCGTTGTGAATCACCCTGTATATGTGACTAGGAAATTGTTTGAACTATATTATAGAGCAGAAGGATAATTCACAAACTGAGAAAACAATTAATTTAAAATACTTACAAACAATTGCATTTGATAGCTCCATCAGCATGGTCCAAAGTGTTCATACCCTTTATTTTCTCTTTGAAGGTAACATGCAGTCTTGGAGCATGAACCCAAGTCATATAAGATCCAATTTTCCGAACAATCACAGATTTGTGTTTAGTGACTAAACGACGAAGACAGGCTTCATGAAGACCACAAGCACACTGCAAAAATATAATAACTAAGATAGGGTACGTCTACCAGAATCAAACAAATTTGACTAAAAATCTCTTGTGTAAAAAAAAAATCAAAAGAATTGCTTGGTTTTGTGATTGGGTTAAGTGATGGGATAGTACAAAACATCAGTTTATATAGACTATGTAGTGATGTGTGTTGTACAACTGAAAACATCCAAGCCACACCCCTAGTGCATAAGTATATAACATTTTTTGCAGGTTTATTCTTTCTCCACTTATCAGTTATGGCGGTATTCAAGATAATTCCTCTAAACCTGCTAGATTTGAGTAACACTCCATCTTGTAGGATTATCTCGAGTGGGACAGAAGAGGCAGTCAATGTCACTCCTAGAATTTACTTGATATGGCACAAGGCATTATTAATGGGCTTTATTTTCGATTGGGTCATTTTAAATACACTAAACACAAAAAATATAGCCTATATAGTGTAGTCACATTAGGAAAGTTAAAGGAAAGTTTTGTCTCAGTCAAGAAAAACTTTTTTCTTTGTGTTTTTTGGGTCACTGAACACGAATATGAGGTTTGCTAACAGATGTTTTGCCCGGAACATTGGCTTTTTTGCAAAAATAGTCAAGTTTTTCATGTTTTTGGCCTAAATCTTGGTTAGATGCATTATTAAAAAAATGTATTACTAATTAAATTAAAGTAGAGAAAATTTCCTACAAGTTTTGTATTTAACACATTTTTCTACGACAAATCGTTGACCCGCTAGAGCGCATTGAAAAAGAGCCGAAATTAAAAAAATCACAAAAAACGCCAAATCCTTCTCTTTAACGTTTCATTTTCATGGAAATGAGTAATGTTATGATGGATTTGACTGTTTAAGATACAAAATGTAATGAAATGCAAATCAAAAGTAATAATAATAACTAAAAACCATGAGGATTTTTGATTATGAACATTATTTACATAAAAATAATAATATTTGAAAAATGTAAGAAACAAAGGCGCCGACTTTCAAAAATTATTGGGGGGGCCCGAAGGAATGAGGAAAAAATTTGATGATTCTCGTCTTAAAATTGTAATAATAATTAACTAGAACTAGTGTATTTCTTGAAATTGAGCAGTTTAATTTGGACTATCACTTTGCATTGCTGAAAGTAAAATGTTTAGTTCTAAATTAGTTAACCCGACCGATTGTGATTAACACTGATCATTGAAAACTACTCTTTATTTACATCTGTACATTATCAGATGTTTAAAACTCAAAACCCAAACCTAATGTTATTATAAAATTTCAAATTATAATTATGGACATAGCACCTTTATTTTAAGTCTAATGCTCTTAGTCTTTTAGGAAACAACTACGGAACAAACCCTTTCCAACGGCACCAAAAACTTGAAATTCGGTTGAAAATGTATCTAGTATGAGTCCCAATAGCAAAAACCCTTTAGCGTATTAAATAAGTATATTAATAGATAATACATAATTAGTTTATTTAAACTTTGTTTTGATTAATTTAATAGCAGTGTTTTATGTATTAAAATCCATGAAAAAGCCTGTGCTAATAATATTTCTATGCCATTCCGTCCAAAATCAAATAATTTTGTTTAACTGTGTGAATCATATGTCGTTTTGCCTTTTAGGTTAACCTCAAAAAAAATTTTTTTGTTTTAAGTTGTAAGGGTAGGCAAGAAATTATGTAAATTCTTGCCAGGCAGACTCGCGTCAATACTCAATTGAAACAATTTTACTTATAAAAAAATATACCCAAATTTTCCTGCTTAGCAGAAAGCCATAGATAGCCTATACCATATCACCAGGCTGAATAAGTCGTCAAACAGAAAGGTATTTGGAATAATTACATTAGAAAAACGACGAGACGTTACTTATAGATATCGTCTTAAAAACAATTAAAACCTCATTATGATTAATAAAGTACGAGATGTCTCCATTTGACATTTTTTCTCAAGATCTGCAGCCGAAAAATTATTTCAAAAAATTCCAAGTCAGAGATAAGCTTTCAGAACATTTTGAAATTTTGAAAAACATTTTAATTCAGGTTTAATTTTTTGAGTTTTTTTAGGTCCCAGTTTTTTTTTCAGATGCCTGCTAACGTTTTTAAAAAATGTTATTATTTTCTTGATTTGGTATAGAATATGAAGCTTTCTTTACAGTATTAAAATAAAAGGTCTAATATTTAAACAATTTTTTCTATGAACAATAATAGGTACATTTATTAAGTCAAAGCAGTTACATTATTGTAACATACTTAAAGAACCTATAAATAAAATCATAAAGATAATAATAAAATATGCAGCTAACTTAAAACATGGACGATGGAGCCATTGATTTTGTATACCGTATAAATTTTATTGATTTTGTACAATATTTAAAGTCAATGAGAGAGCTTAAAATAGTATAATCATATTTTGGAGCCTTCATTTTGCATACTCTCTAAAATTTATACAATCAACCTATAGTGAAAACAATTTACTGGAATACTTTTAACACTCAACCTTCACGGCCATTCCCTATAATCGGTGCACGATCGTCGGACCACTGGTTGGTACATCTCAATCTGGACAGGTTTGCTAGATCCCATAAGGGATATTATGATATTTTGGCGTCTACTGTTGTAGTCGACAAGTAGTAAATCGCTTAAAAAGCCTTAAAAACGTATCGGTTATCGAAGATTAAACCCCGATCACACCGATCAGTGTGCGTGAACGCAATCAATATTTAAACGTCTAGCGCAAAATCTAGGTGGCCGATGACGATTGTCGAATCAAAATTAATATTAGGCAGTGGGCTTATTCACCGTACACTCATGTGTGATACGACTACTTTAAGCGGATTTTAATTTATATGGATTATACGATTTCATTTTTATAATTAAATGTATTTAAGTATCAAATAGCATTATCGACGCTCTTTTACACGCGATTTACGAGTACTCCTTTTGTCGACTACCGCGGTAGACACCACAATTTCCCTCATGGGATTCAGCTAACCTGTCCAGATTGAGATGCACCAACCAGTGGACCTAATTTTGAGTTTGATTCCCACCTTATTGTGAGTGAACGTGACCGATGAGTGAAAAAGGTTAGGAATGTCAGATTTTTCTATGTAGTAAATTGTGTTTAACTAAGGTTATAAATTATTAGTTTTACAAAGCCTTTCGTTTTTGTACTAAATCATGGCAGCTGAATGCCAATTTAACATGACTCAATTTGGTCAACATTGGAAAAATGTTGGGGGGGCTTGAGCCCCTTAGGCCCCATGGAGTCGGCGTCAGTGGTAAGAAATAAATGGATATAGATAAATAAAACAAAATTACTGAGGTTGCAGATTCCAAACCCAATCTTCTGCTGGTTAATTGATCTCTACCCATTACTGCACTTGAAGTAATGCATTAGTGGTTGGCACTACTGGTGCGCTTTAGTACAGGTCTAAGCTAACGTCGTTCCGCATATTTATTAAATATTTTATAGTTTTAACTCGCTAGATTGACGTTTATTCATATCTATATGATTTAAGAACAGTTAATTTACCAATGGAACATTAATTATCTGCCTGAAACCGGTCCGGTGAGCAGTTAAGCTAATGTTTAGTGAGCGGCGATAACAGCTTGGCTAGTTATCAGCAGTCGTAAGCCAGACCACGTTGCTGCAGTTGTATGGTGAAGTGACTTTGTGATTCCTGCGGTTAGGACTGTGTGTTATAGTGACTCTGTGTTAAGTGTATATATGGACCAGTCAATTCAGAGATTTTTCACACCTTCTAAAAGGCCGAAACGTCTAAAACCCTCAAGTTCGCCAGACGAGGTTAACCTGCACGACAGCTTGGGACCAGAAATGTTGGGACTTCAGGAATCACGTGAGCAGCTTCTTGTAGACCTAGGTAAACTACTCGATTCACCTAGTGTTATACCACAGTTGGTTTATTTATCTAAATTTTTTTACATTTGTGAAGTAGCAAACGTTATTTTATGTATTTTCGGTCAAGAATTTTACTAATTTTTTAAATTACTTTTTATTTGGTATATATGTATTAATTATTTATTATTTAAAGTTATGTTTATATTTAAATAATTAGTTTACAGAGTGTCAACCAAAACAGACGGTCCTAGACCATTGTTTTTAGTGTGCAATATGTAAATAGTCAATTGTAAACTGAAGAAATTGTAAATAAATGCACTTTTGATTGATTGATTGATTGATTGAAGTAATGCATTAGTAAACCCTGTAACTGTGCTGGGTTGCTGCAGCCGCTGAGGGTGGAAGCGCAGCTATTTTGATGAAGCTTATTTAAATGCTGCCTTCTTATAGTTTACGAAGTGTAGTTGGTTCAAAGATGTCGCGGTCTTCCCGTTGTAGCCATACGCTTCCAATAAGAATCCTTCATCAGCTGCTGCTATGCTTCGGGGAGAGGCTTCACTGTTTTTGAAAACACTAAAACCACTACTTAGTTAAGGAGTTTTTGTGAGTGCTTTCACAAAATTTAATTTACCTAGGTTGAATGGTGCAGAGCTCTTCTCACATTCACTCATTGCATGTAAACACAGAATTTTTTCTGCAACAATTTCGTCCTTGACAGGGAGGATTGGATAGAATGTTGTTTGTGGGAAGCAGCCCTAAGAATAAGAGTTTTATTTCTTTGTTAAGTAATAAGCTGAGTGCGCGATGAATACTTACAAACTAGCAACAGCAGACTCAGACAAAATCGTAAACTTATGGGACTTGTGTCAAAATAGAAATTAAATAAGAAATTTTAAAAAATGCATACTCAAAATCAAAAATTTCCTTACCGCCTTACATTTTAAGAAATACAAAAAAAAAAAACAAAAAAAATAGGGGGCACATTCAAAACGCGCCCTGTGTAAGCCTAGAGAGAGAGCCTTTGAGTAACTTACTCAACCATTCAACTTCCTTGACCACTAGACTAATCCACAACCTCTGACAGGGTTAATGTAAAAACTATGTTAAGTTGAGTACCCGCAACCTAGGGTTAATGAGAAAATATTTATTTTCTCAGTCGGTTTTTGCCGACAAAAATAACAATAATTTTTCAAATGAGCAAAAACTTTTACGAACATAGGCCTAGAATGGTGAAAAAATATTCCTAAAATCATTGATGTCTGAACATATGCAGGATAGCTTATTTCCTAAAAATCAAACGGTAGGAATAGATCTTTTTAAATTAAAATTAGAACTGAATGAATTTGTTGATGAAAGATGCATTTTACACTACAATATTGATGAATTTCTGCCAAAGCCTAACCCTGGTAATCTAAACCTGACCCAACCTAACCCTAGCATTCCTAATGTAGGTTATCTGCATGACTTGTGTAAATCAATCTGCACTAATCATCGTGTATATCACTTCTTCACTCTAATTAGTAAACCTGTACTCTAAAATTTCACCCTTAGAAGAAATTCTAAGAGGTTTCTGGGGAAGTGCAGCCGAGATAAAAAGAGACAAAGGAATGTGACAAAATGGATGTGTGATTTGTATTGAAAACAAGACAATCTTTCAAAGATTGTGAAAAATGTAGGAAAGAAATTAGTTTGGTAAAAACCAAGAAAAACGTGTTGCCAGTGATTGCAGTTCTGATTAAACAATCTTTGGTTATTTTGCATACACTATATTCATCTCTAGTTCAAATAGGAGAATCTCCAGTGGAATGTAAAAAAATTAAATCAAAACCATACTCTAGAGGCAAAAAAAATGGAAGAGCCTTAGGATTATCAGGTTCGGATTCATTTTCACTAGCATTTTTTTATTTTCTTCCTACCCTTTGAAGTGAAAGTTTTTCTTCCTCTTTCTTTTTTCTCTTTCTCTCAGTCTTTGTAGCAAGTCATTATCCGTTACACATTCCCCATACTAGTACAGTTGAACTTGTGCACTTTTCCTTCTTTTTTTTAGTTAGTGGAGGTGTTGATTGAAAAAAACTCTTAAGGAAAGCTTCCTTCATACTTGACGTCGAGCTTGCTTGCGGAGATGGTTGAAGCATATGATTAGAGTTTTCTTTCCCTTTAGGCATAACATCACAAGAACAAGGTCTGTTGCTTACTGGCTCAGTACTTGCATTTGTGCTGGCAATTGCAACGTCACAAGAGCTTACACATACCGGTTCATCAGTTGGACGATTATCAGTTTGCTGAGGTGCATTAAAATTTGTGACATTTTTCAAGATATCGGTTGCAGGTGTGCCGGGCTCAGCTTCCTTTATTGGATCACCTTGGAATGGCTCGCTCCTTTTGAAGACTGGCTTGTCCAGGATATCTCTATTTAGAGGCCAAATGCCAGTGTAGCTTTGAACCCGCTAATTGCATTTGGAGCTTTGAAGCCCTGGATCCAGCATTTATTTAGAAGATGTGGAAAAGTTGCCTTTTGAATTTTCTCGAACCTGTGCCTCCGTTGCCAATCATCTAAGATTTTCCTACATGCTTTCTTTAAAGGTCCGTAGACACAGACATCGAGGGGCTGCAAAACATCAGATGAATGTGCGGGGAGTCGAAGTAAAACAGCATTATTTTTTATAGCAGCTTCCAATACCTCAATTGAGATGTGGGAGTTGTGCCCATCAAATATCAATACTTTGTTTCCAGGAACATCTTTTACTTTTGGAATAAAGTCTTTCATGAACCAGGAAGCAAATGGCTTTACCTCCATCCACACTGTCATAGGTAGCCCCAGGATGACCTTCTGTCCAAAGAACATTAAACTTTTTTGCCTTATAGACAACAAATGGTGGCCAAATCTTGCAAGCAGCCTTTTCAACAGCACCCCAAAATAGATATTTGGCCAAGGCCAGACCCCACTATGGCGCTGAACACTCGGGATCCCTTTTTAGCCAAAACAAACCCTGCAGAAGGGTCGGTGGCCATACTGCTTTCATCGCAGTTTTATGTACCTGCTCTGGACGAGTGATGTTGTACTTCTTAAAAGTTTTTTCAAGTAAATCCACCTATTTCTTAGCCACTTCCTCCGTCAAACTAGAGATTCTTGAGATGGAAAGGTGCTCCGTATTTTTGATGAGAATGTCTTTATGTCTGGATAAAAATCCACTCAGCCAGTTGGGTCCTAGTTTCCCTCGTCCTCTGCCTTTCCCCTCCAAGTAATCTTCAACCATAGTAATTATTTTGTGTCTCTTCAATGCCCATCCCCACTCAGCACACAGCAAAATTCCTTCCTCAAGTTCTTTTTCCTCCTTTTCACTTAAGAGAGTGGTTTTGCCAACTCCTGCCGTCAAGGGGAAGAGATTGTTAACTCTCGTAATAAAGAATGTGACACCATATGCCTGTGCAGCCTGGCGAATCGACATTTTATGTTCTTTAATACAGCGTCATAGGCCTGGACCATGTCTTCATTATTTTTTTAACTTCGTCGACCCCCTTCTTCAGCCGTTTTCTTCTTATAATTTCTCGGCATGATACCTAAAACCCAACATTAAATTAGAATATTATTGATTTTCATTTTTTTTAGTCTGAAAATTAATTAAATTAGCATAGGATAAAATATTACTAACTGATTGAAATCTCATGAATATTTTTCTGTTCTCATTGTTACTTACGATGGCCATCTTATTATCCCTAGTGCATATTTTTGTAAAAATTCCCTTAACCCTAGAACTGGTAAAGAGACTATAATAGTCGCGAGTTGGTGTCTATAGTGGCAGAAACAATAATAGTCGCGTTTTGTAAGGGTTTCATTAATTAAAAAAAAAAAAAATAATAAAAAAAAAACAGCTGTAACCGATTGGATAGCCTAATTTATATGCCAACTGAAAGACGAGTTCCCAAACTTCCATTTTATTACCTAAATGAACTTTGGAGCACCAACGTAGCCCATTATTGTAATTTTGTGAAAAAGTGAACGAAAATTTTAAAGAAAATCAGTTTTACTATGTACGAATCACAAAGATTGGTGTTTGTAAATAAAAGTGTTTTTGAGTTGGCCTCAAATCAAAGGGAGAAGATAATATTCGAGGCATTGTTTTTGTGAATGCCGCTTGATTGATTCACTCTATGTGATTATTGTATATTCCAGTTACCATTATTTAGGCCTACTTTACAATTTTTTTTTTTTTTTATTCTTTTCAATAAAAGTTTGATTGCTTCACTCTATGTGATTTTTATACTATTTTGTATATTATATATGGCTTTTACAAGTTCCACTCATCATCATGATCCCTAATTCCAATTTTGATTGTTTATAGTAAAAGAATTTTGCAAAAAAGTTTGCTTTCTATTTTATTAAAAAATTCCTTAGGCCTATTTAGAATATAGCCTACAATCAATTGTTTTACCTGTATTTATGTGGATATATGATATATATGTCTATTTTCTACTACATGAGTAACTAAATATCAAAAGGACTAGGTTTGTTGAATATAAAATATTGTTTATACTAAAAAAAAAAGGATGTAGGCTATTTAAGGCCCCTATTATACACGGCGGCCAGCCGCTCAACCTGTCACTCCACCGGTGGAGCGACTGGTTACTCTCTGGTTTTCTGTGCCGGTCACCGGTGGAGCAACCAGGAGTGTACTGTGGAAATTTCCGCTGCACATTTTTTAAAACTATATATTTTCATATATGAGAAAATAAATTTTTAATCATTTTACATAACTTAGTTCGTTTTTAGATAAGTTAGTAGGCCTATGTGTTTGGAAAATAATATACATTTGTAGATGAAAAAAATTTCAGCAAAAAATAAAATTTTATAGAAGTTACTTCAAAACATAATAGATATTAAAATTATTTCTTCCCCATGAATCTTACTTTATTCTGTTCCCAATGTAATTGCCTTAAAAACATATGTAGGCCTAGTTTACTGAGATTCCTTGATAAAAAAGACGTTTTACCTCTGTATAAAACTTATTGCATAAAACCGTTGAATTTTACGATTTTAAAATATTTTTATTATAACTAATACAAAAAAAAAACTGCATTTTCAATGTGTTTACATTTCTGTGTAGGGAAATAATAGTGAATATTTCGTATATCTTGGATTTTACATAAAAAATTTACTGCCCCTGCAGCAAAGTTTTTCTCTCAACTTTTTTAAGACAGAAATATTTTTTTTGTATATTTTCTATTTTATCTCAAAAATTATATTAAGAATATTTTTTCTTTTGCAATTCTCAAATTCTAAATTATATTCAAATTGGCCTAGGCCTACATGGTTCAATAGGCTATGTTTGCTCCATTGGTTGATTTTATATGATTTTTAGAAAATATGTTTGCAAAATCACAAACATGACCTTGCCACTACAGACTTCATAGTGCGCCAGTTGGAGGGTTAAACCTTTACGGTAGTTTTAGCGAATTTCCCCATAGGGAATATGCTATTACGGTATTATTAATTACAAGCTCATAATGCAGACAGAAAAGTAGCTTAATAACTAAGCTACTTTATACTGGAATTTTACAAATTAAATTCCATTAAATCATACATTAAATATTGGCTTACCTTGAAAAATTCCTATTTTTGCTAAATCAAATGATGCTGCTGAGCCCAAATAGTCTTCATCACCTTATCTTGTGAAGAGTCAACTAACAACTAAAGAAAATGGTGGGAAATGACTGGCTAAATGGAGGGAAACAAATAGTCTCAACATCTGATCAGAAGAACAAAGCATCATTGGAAGAAAAAAATATTAAATTAAATGGTGCTTATTACCCCGTGTGCTTATTACCCCAGTCTACCCTATAACAGATTTCATGAATGGGTATTTGGAATTACAAGTTTTATAACACTGAGAGGCTTAATAGCTGGCAGTACTTCATTGAGGAGCAGAAACGTACATAGGCCTAACTCAATTTATTTTATGTTTAAGTACGAACCCATTGCTGTCCCATAGGCTAACATTTTTAACACTAATTAACAACAACCTTATAAATTATAAGTATTTTTTTTTAATAAGCATTTTCAGAAATTCAAAATTTAAAATTTTATAGGCCTAGGCCTATTTCAAATTTTAAAAATAAACTTTTTATTTTAACTCATATTAAGGGTAGGCCTAGGCAATTGACTTAGGGGGGTGTAGTAGGCCTACAATAACTTATTTTAGTTTGACACAACTAAGTAAGACATGGACATTTCTATAAGATAATCAATGAAAAGAATTAGCCCACAAAGCCCACCTTCTTTAAGAGGCATAGTGCATCTTCCATAAAATAAATTCCAACTGCACAAATTACTGCTTTATATGCCATGGCGAGTGGCGATTTACTAGTTCATTTTGATGGCACAAAAAATATGTAAAACATTAACTTCGTGACTAGGCTTGTAATTGTATTGTAAACCATTTGGTTTAAGTTGAGAATCGAGTTAAAAATTGAAACAGTGTTATTAAAAACTAATAATAACAAAACAACACCACAATACTAATACACCACAAAGCACAAAACAACATCGAAAAGAATCAGGGAAAAGAAAAGACAAAAGATTTAAAGTTTTCAAAATGAAAATGATATCTGCCTGTGGCTGGCGCTGGGCATAGATTTAGAAAAGGAGGGAAATGTGAAGTGATTTTTCTTTTTCAATTTTTCTTCCTCATACAAGCAGGCTTAAGGCTTTTTTGAAACCATGCAACTTCGAAGTACACTTGTTGCATGAGCAATATTACCACGGGTAACTTTATTTCTTTATCACTATCGAAGGTTAATTCAGTCCTTTGTGTATAATAAGAATGACAAAGTTTATTTTTACTAAATAGCATCAAGTTATCGCAATAGAATTTTAGTAAATGGTATTCAAATAATAGTTTGGATAAAAATTGTAATCAAAGTTAGAAGTTTAATTTATTGCTTATTACCTTTCTTACTTGTGTGCCTTTAGAACAGTAAACAAATTTGCATAACTACTATACTGTAGTGCCAATATTATACAGTCAATAATGTTACTGTTAATTTTCGGTTGGCTACCAATTGAACGACATGACACTTGGCCGTTGTGCCATTTGTCCTACTTTTTAAAATTAAATAATAATAATAATTATTAAATACATAGGGGGCTACCAATTGACCTACATGACACTTGGACGTTATGCCATTTGTTATACACTCGAAATTAAATATTTAAAATTAAATAAATATGGGAAACCATTAGTCCTGCATGCCATTTGACCGTCGTGCCATTTGTCCTACATTCGAAATTAAATATTAAAAATTAAATAAACAGGGATAACCTATTGACCTACATGACACTTGGCCGTTGTGCCATATGAACGCATTACGGAAACGCCCCTCAACAGAACAGCAACCAATGATCATCGTCGTACGTCCGTCATGACCGTAATTTAAGTGGTCACATGACTGATCTCTTAGCAGTTATACCAATATGTATGAAGATATTTCCCTTTTTACAAACTACACAGCGACTTGTGTTGTGCGGAATAACTCAGTAACTTCAAGACGAATGTAGGTCCACGGGTGAACTACATCCCATAAGAGCAATGGTGTCAGTTTCTGCGACATTCGCGAATGTCGCCACAGAGTTTTTGTAGGTTAAAGAGTGTTAAAACATAAACATTTTACTCTTTGTTACCAGCAAGTGTTGTCAACGCTGCAGGATACAACAATAGTTCTCGTTTTCACGGTTCAAAAATACCAATTAGGTGAAAAGTGAGTTCTAACTCAACTTACTCTTATGAAAATTTGGGCTCCCAGTAACATCAAGGGAATTTTTGGCTTGACGGGAATTAATACTTGCCACACCTACGAGTCCCCCCTTCATGTTCCTTTGCTGTTCTAGTCGTTATATACGATGCTATTGGTCGAAAAGTATTCAAACTGTGGGGCGTTTCCTTAATGTAGGTCAGTTGGTTTCACCTGTTTATTTAATTTTTAATATTTAATTTCGAATGTAGGACAAATTGATAAACGGCCAAGTGACGGGTCGTACACATGGTTTCGGCTATTTATTTTATAATTATAATTATAATTTAAAATGTATGACAAATGGCACAACGGCTAAGTGTCATGTAGGTCTAGTGGTTTCAAAATCAAAATCAAAATCAAATCGTTTATTTGCCATATCACAATACATAGCATTGGCAATTGTCAAAATTAGCCTAAAAAAAGGCTGCGGTCAAATGAATGAGGCTATAAAAGAGAAATCACACAGTACAATGGTATAGGCCCAAATTACCTATTAGGTCTAACAGTCATTAACTATAAATCTACATCTTAATAAATATAACAATAGTAACAACAAAAAAATTCAATGTTATTTAACAGACGAATAAAGTTCTGAGAAGTTTAACAGTTGACGTTGACAAACATTGTATGGCCTATTTATAAATACAATTGCATAAAGGAAGTAACAGGACAAATACAAGTGAAACTATCCACATAAAGTTATTGACTGTTCCGACATAAATTCATTGATCGAGTAAAAAGCATTCTGAATCAGCCAATTATAAAACTTGGTTAAAAACAGTTTATGGTTATCTGAAAAGGTGCTGTGGATTGGATTTAATTTGTTGAAAACTTTAATGGACATAACCATATATGGCTCTTAAGTGTTTTACTTAGCCTAGAATAAGTTCTATTTATATTACTATTAGTGTAGTCATTTTAAATCAAAATTTCTCCATTACCTAAAAAAACTCTTATAAGTGTGAAACTTGGTAAATATATTCATATTTACATCCGGAATAACATATCAAAAGTCCTCGAAAAATAAACTTGTGCTATGGCCGCCATCTTGGAAAATGGCGCCCGAAAACCAGTTTTTCTCCAATTACTCAAAAACTATTCATCCTATAAAAAAACCTTAAATGTAAAAAATGTTCGCCAAAAAAAGAGCTACAACTTTAGTCCTTAGCAATATTTCGATATAATTAACCGTTTAGCCATAAAATTCAATATTTAGAAAATTAATTTGAAAATTCGTTAAAAAACCTGATTTGCAATTAAAAATGTTTTAAATACATTATTTTAAAATTTATTTTACTATTGTAATTTAATAATTGGAATGTTCTGAACATTTTCATACCATTAACATAACTTTTACCTTTCCATTTATATATTTTTGTGAATTTTTTTATTTTTTCGCTGCTGATGCTTTAGTTGATAAACTACCATAATATTCCCATACTGAGTTCATTATGGTACAAGGATGGGATTTTGTACCTATGTATGTTTTATTTACTGGAATAACATAACAAAACCATCGCAAAAACATCTTAGTAGGCAGTTATCTTAGTAAATGGATATTGAATTTTACCTAAGGATTAAGACAATAAAAATTAATAAGTGGATATAGCTTAATATTGTATGCAGGAAAAAACAAACCCCTTTAATAAAATTAATTATTTTTTTATTCAAATAATTATTATTGTATACTGTTACTTAATTGCTCCAACGTCATTCATCAGACTGAAGTTCTACTCTGGGTACCAACATAAATATCAAAACAAAAAAATCAATAAAACCAACCATGGATACTTAACACAATAGGAGATTATTATGGTAGTCAAACAACGACATTTAAAAATATCACTGGAATTAAAATAAATTTTATAAATAAATTGGAAAATATAAATAGAAAGATAAAAGTTATGTTAGTGGTATGAAACTGTTCAAACATTCCATTTTTTAAAATGCAAATAATAAAACAAATGGTAAAATAATTTTATTTTTTTATTTTTAATGGCAATTAATGTTTTTTTTACGATTTTTACATATATTTTCTAAATATTGCATTTTATGGCTAAACTGTTAAGTATATCGAATTATTGCTTAGGACAAAAAAGAGCTATAACTTTTGTTTTTTCCTACATACAATATTAAGCTCTATCCACTTATTAATTTTTAATGTCTTAATCCTAAGGTAAAATTCAATATCCATTTACTAAGATAACTGCCTAAGATGTTTTTGCGAGGGTTTTGTTATGTTATTGTAGTAAATAAAACATACATAGGTACCAAATCCCATCCTTGTACCATAATGAACTCAGTGTGGGAATATTATGGTAGTTTATCAACAAAACCATCAGCAGTGAAAAATAAAAAAAATCACAAAAATATATAAATGGAAAGGTAAAAGTTATGTTACTGGTATGAAAATGTTCAGAACATTCCAAATATTAAATTACAATAGTAAAATAAATTTTAAAATAATGTATTTAAAACATTTTAAATTGCAAATCAGGTTTTTAACGAATTTTCAAATTAATTTTCTAAATATTGAATTTTATGGCTAAACGGTTAATTATATCGAAATATTCCTAAGGACTAAAGTTGTAGCTATTTTTTTGGCGAACATTTTTCACATTTAAGGTTTTTTTATAGGATGAATAGTTTTTGAGTAATTGGAGAAAAACTGGTTTTCGGGCGCCATTTTCCAAGATGGCGGCCATAGCACAAGTTTATTTTTCGAGGACTTTTGATATGTTATTCCGGATGTAAATATGAATATATTTACCAAGTTTCACACTTATAAGAGTTTTTTTAGGTAATTTCGCTAATATGACTGGACTATATTGTTTCTAGTGTTATATGAATGTATGTCTTTACAGAGAGTTGCAGTAGGTGATTTTTTAAAGGCGTACACAACGAGGTCATAAATGTACATATTTACTACAGTGGGTATTTGCAGCTGAATGAATAATGGTTTGCAGTGTGCATCAAAATCAGAATTTGTTAAATTTCTAACTATTTTTTTCTGTAAAAGAAGGATGTCATTTATTCTAGTGTTATTACCGTAAAAAACAAGACCATATCTATATATACTTTGAAAAAGAGCAAAATAAATCATTCTGGCATATTTGTCATCCACTAATGGTTTAATATTCCTTAATAAGTATACTACCCTAGATAGCTTAAGTACTACATGGTCGATATGCGAATCCCAGTTCAGTTGGCTATCTATGTATAGGCCTAAAAATTTTGCACTACTGGGGCATGAGTCATTCATATTTCGTAGGTTTCACCTAAATAAATAGGTTTCGCCTATTTATTTAATTTTAAATATTTAATTTCGAATGTAGGACAAATTGTAAGACGGCCAAGTGACATATCGTACACATGGTTCCGGCTATTTATTGAATAATAATTATTATTTAATTTTAAAATGTAGGACAAATGGCACGACGGCCAAGTGTCATGTAGGTCAATTGGTGGCCCCCCTTAATTTTCTGGGACTATCTATTTTACTGACCAGAAAAAAAACTGACTATGGGTGCTTCCGGTTGACCAGTTCGTTTCAAACTTGGTTCTTGAGTCCTACCAACTATCCTAAACAAAAGTAAAAAAGTCTACTGTCCGGAGTGGTTCGGAGATGACTTATTTAATTGCCAGTGAGGGGGTTGCGGGGTGGGGGAAATATACTACATTACAGAGAGAAAAATCACAATAGCGGACTGGTGGAGTCCAGGGAGGTTATATTCTAATACTGGAGGTGACACGTAATGCTAAAATAGCGTGCCGCCAATGTTTTTTCGCCATCATTGAGTGCGTTCACAAGCATCCACCTCAAAGGTTTGTTTACGTTTTTGCCTATCACGTGACAAATTCCAGACACTCTATTTGTGGGATTTGTCACGTGCAGCGAGCACAGAACAAAAACGGAATGGCGGTGCTTCGGTAATGTTCGACAACACTCGGGTAAACCCGCTGTTTTAAGCGTGATTGCATGTCAGCTGGTAATGGAAAAAACGGCTCATCTGGCGAGTTGATTCATTTGAATCGTTCGATTTCATGAATAGAATTTTGAACCGATTCATTTCGTACGTTTGATACAATTGTTTTTCCACTCCCGTCTATATGCGATCAAATCGGATTTAATTGATTATTTGACGCTAATATTCCGTGATGTACTTTAGGGTCACGAGAATATTTATTTAATTAATTTAAAGTTTGCACCCACATTAAAAAATTAGTTAAGTTGCCAGGGTTCAATCAGATTGAAAGTGGGGTTAATTCCATGGGTAGAAGCATAAGCTATTATGGCAATTGAATTACGAATGCCGGATTATACTATTTAATTTTGTACGTTGGTTTCTCATCCTTTGATGTAGTGATTAAATAATTAGGCCACAGATAAAAGATTATAAATTTAATTACATTGTTTCTTCACCCAGGTAATTTAGTCGATTGATAAATTTAATAGGCCTAGTCGAAGTAGGATATCACGGATATATAAAACCTTTAATAATAAATCGTAGTAATAATGTATTGTAATAATTAAAAGTAACAGTTTCTTCAACAAAGGTAAGACTACGAATGATTGACCACCTCCGTCGGGGTCACTCGGCTTCTACCCCTACTGCGCCGCCTCCCGTCTATCACGTGACGACGCGAATCGTCCTCCCACTACTCTAAAATGCCCCGCTGTTGCGCTTTTCAAATGTGGCTGATACAATTATTTCAGTGTACGCCTACGTTAGACATCATTGTTCTATTTTGTGAACCGATTGCCTTCATACATAACAACCAGGCGATTTGGTAATTGCCTTTACCGGTGCTGACTGGACTGTATACGTTTACTCAAAATACAAAATAATAAAGGCTTTTTAGCTCAACTCTCGCGTTTATTTCATTCCAAGGTCTTTGAAGTTTATACTGTATATTTTTGTTTTTCCGCTCTTTGTTCCCTCCCCTTACGAAGGCTATGTTTCTTACAGTAACATATTTATTAAGTGCCATCTTCTTGATAATTTATGTAGACAACTGAAAATAATGTTGACCTTCCCTTTTATGTTAGGTTTTAAAACGGAGTTTTGACTTTGTAGGCTAATTTGCGAAGGTTCGCTCTGTTTGCGAATGTTCGTTCTGTTATCTTTTAAAAATGCAATTAGCCTAAAAATAACATTGAACGTGTAAGAAATTTTCAAATATATAGGCATAACTACTTCTGAGATTCATCAAATTTAACGCTAACCTTAGTATCATAAATAATTATTAAAACCTTGAAAATGATGAATAGATATAAAACCTTGTAAACAAAACCGATTAAACATTTAGTCCTACCTGGTTCTTAGATCGCGATCGAAACAATATAATCATTTTAAAATCGAATAGCGATACGAATTCTCTGTGGTCGCTGATACAAATAGACTCTTTTAGAAATTGACTTATGATTCGATCAATTCACTCGTTGATTCGTTCATTTGAACAACTCGGTAGTTGTTTACTCAGTAGAGCCGACTAGTCCCGATCGTACCCGAACACTGCCGGTCCGAATACTCTTTTGTTTTTAATTCGACTATAAGTAAACAACTGAACTCTGCAAACAACTGAACTCAAATCTGATGGTGGCGCTCGGAACTAGAGCGAATCACCGTTCCCCCCACTACTTTTGTGGGCCTATCCGCTGTCAGAATGGCTTCACCGCTGCGATCAGCTGGCCTCTCTATTTTTGTTCTGTGCTCGCTGGTCACGTGATAGCCAAAAACGTAAACAAACCGCTTTGCAGTGGATGATTTTGAACGTGCTGATTGGCACCAATCAGTGGCACCTCCAGAATTAGAATATAACCTTCTTGGTTGAGTCAGAGTCGAGAAATGTGGCAATATTAGTCTTGGTCAGCATCGGTCGGCATCGAACCTCACATCAGTAACCATCGAATTAATATCAGTAGTTTTGACGTCATTATTCTGCCCTGCGGTGGGTGAAATTGATGTGCTCACTTTTCCAACTTATAAATTTATTTTGATTTTATTTCATTCCAATATTATTTCTGTTATTATTCATGTCAAATAAATCCTTGATTTGCTTTTTGATTAGAATGGGAAGGTGGCGACGTCCTGAATCCAGCTACTTACTTGGAGGTCACGAATTGTGGATAGTTATGTGATGGCTTGTGGATGTGATGTTCCCTGGTGGGGATTAACGTCCGCACTAGTAAATACTAGTTCATCCATAAAGACCATATCCTCAATTAGACCAATTCGTATGTATGAGGTTAAAATTGTGTTTCGGATCCCACGTTAAACTGTAGGTCCCTGGATACCATTGGCTGTTGGGCTATGAATTAACAGTCCTGTCGAAGGAGAATGTCGGCCTTAGTCAGTAACAAGACTACGAGATCGTGCCACGATCATCCTACACTCATCTCTCATTCATACTTGGCTTTAAACTACATATTGAGTTAGGTCGCCATTTCAGTAAAGGTATTAAAGGTATTATACGTGCACTGTGAATGGTATTTCAAACCAAGGTATGCAGAGGGAAAAGCATCCTCAACTTCTTCCTATGGTCAGCTGAATAGCTATTTTTTGTGTTCCGGATATGAAGCGTCAAAACTAAAACGGAAGTCAAGTTACGTTTTAATATTTACCATTACACAGCTGATTGAAAAAGCGAATGAAGCAGTCTTTCCACTGGTACGATATTTATCGTTACGACACCATATTACTTTATTTTACATTTAGATTATTAGTTAATAACAAACCATTAAGTAATGACCAAATTAACAATTATCAATCAAGGTAAATCTAAAACCATATACACTACCCTAGTTTGCTTTGAAATTCCTTATTTTAGTAATAAACGAGACGTTGAGACAAAAAATCTCCAACGCAAACGAGAACGATTGTTGTTTCCCGCAGCGTTGGCAACACTTCCAGGTAACAAAGAGTAAAATGTTGGTTTCTTAACACTTTTTTAACCAACCAAAACTCTATGGCGACATCCATGGATGCACGGCATAGATATATACTAATACAACTGGATCGATAACTGAAATGGCGGAATAGCGGTAAAAACGAGCCGGCTTCCCCCACCACTAGCCAGTATTGCCGCCGCTGCGCCGCCGCCGCGCCGCGCTGAATATCAGCTGACTTGATTGTTGTCGGTGCGTCAGCTGCATTCTTGTTTGTTTACATTCTTTTAAATGTTCAATTATGCTTATGATGATGAAAGATGGTTCTGTACTTGCAGCTTTAGGATGTATTAGTGCACATTCTAAAGGCTGAAATTTATCATTTCATAGGTAAGAAAGACTAAAAAGTTACAGTATTACTGTAATTTATTTAATTAATTTATTTATTTATTTAAATTACAGTAAATGATTGCTCGCACAGGGTTGGCAACACTGACCACGAATACTGGCTAGTGGTGGGGGTAACGGCTCGTTTTCGCAACACGGAGTTATCGGATGCACGGACGTCGCAGACACTGACACCATTGCTCTTAAGGGATGTAGCTCACCTGGCACTACAGTCATCTTGATTTCAAACAATGTTACTTATCTGATTTGTCATATGTTTTCTGATGACATATTGAAACGCATTGTTCATGTTTTGAACTATGTAAATCATAGGTTAGACTGTAGTGTAGATGGACTCAAAAAGCAGTCCGAATTCATCAAATTGTCTTAAAAGATCATGAATAGTTTAATTTAATTAAACCAACTATCGGCTTTACAATAGCTTTATTTTCTCAATTTTTACGAAAAATATGTACTTTTCTTCCATATTAAGGAAAATACGTGACTTCCGTGACCACTAACAATCACGACCGTGACTTTAGGTCACGGTTTTTGTGATCCGTGACTTTAGTAAGTTCAGTGACCAGTAGATACCCTGCAAAACTCTTGTTACACATATTACTTATTATTTTTTCATGTTAGACCTAGAGAAAGATAGAGAGCCAAATCAAAAGAAAGAATTATTCTCTCTCTCTCTCTTTCTCTCTCCCTCCTCAAGGTTGATACAATCATAGTCAAGTTGTATCTAAATCATTTTTCTACCCTTAAAATAAAATCATTTAAATATATAATCAACACCCCTTGGAAAATTGATTATTAGTGTCACAGTAAATGAAACTAAAGATATTAATTCCAAGTAAATTATGTTTTGCGTCTTAAATCCCTGGACGAATGTGGGAGCGTTTGTGACTTAAGTTGTCGTTAGCGCGAGGTGATGTTTCAATATGGAAATGTTCGTCGTTCTTCTGAGAGATTTTCTGTGGAAATATTATGCATTATGTCAGTTCGGATAGTGATAGGTAGTGCTTAAAAATGCTCCTGTTAGAATTTTCAAATTATTCATTACGTGAAAGCCGCGTGTTTATTTCACGATAACTAAGAAAATACTAGTTTCCGGCGATTCAAAATATCCAAACAGAGCAGTTTTTATTGTGTTTATGAGTGAAGTATGTCGATATCAGGATTTTGAATATTATCTCTGATGGATGGTAAGTTATCCCTTTCAACTGTTTTAATTAAGTCAATCAATTTGAATAATATCAATTTCTAATAGGCCTAGTTCTGTGACTAAAAAATGTTACTGTTTTATAATGAAATTTTGAAGTTGGTACGAAGCCTAATGGCGGTTAAAGGACCAGACTTGAAGGCTAGAAGCCCTATCATTTGCAGTGAAGTTGTGATTCCACACTTTTGTCCACTTATGCTAGATTCATTTTACAATGTAAAACTTATATAAACGTTAATTTAATAGTGTTCACAAGCTTTGTGGAGAATTTATAATAGGCTAAACAAAATCATTGACAAAGTTGTTGCTTAGGTGGTCCTAGGCCTAGGTCTAATGGTGCTGATGTCAAGTCTAGGCTAGGTCTTTTTAGACCTAGCCTTTCTAAAAATGCAAAAGCCTAGGCCTACGTTAGATAGTGACATAGGCCCTAATACTCAGCCCTTAGCCTTCTTTCATCATTGCCTATCGTGGAAAGCCTACAGAGAAGGCCTATCCCCAAAAAATTTGGCGAAACTTGGTTAAAAAATCCTGTTTTATTGTAATCATCAACGGCGTGACTATGGTCTGGCTGGCTGGTGACAGGTTGAAACCCGGATTCTGACATTTTTTTTCACAATGAATCTAAAATGGTGGGCTCTCAAGTAGACAAATCTACCATTAGGTCTAAAATGGTCGGCTCACCAAAGACAGATCATCCTCACAGGTGACTTCAACATAGACACGCTTCTCGATACAAGTGAAAGTGTGGAATTTGTAAACCTAGTATCTAGTTTTGGATTGAGGTTGCTGATACACGAACCAACTCGAACAACCGAGACCTCTGATAGCTGTCTGGACAATTTTATATCCAACTTAAATTATACTCACACTGAAGTCCTGGAACCCTTCGTATCGGATCATTCAGCCATCGTAATGACGATTTTTGGTGAGAAATCCACTGCTAGAAATCAGAACAGTAAGTTTAAACTCACATACCGTAACATGAGTGACGACAACTTAAGAGAGTTGAAAGTTAGGTTAGGTTGGGAAAATTGGAGGGAGGTTTTTTCAGCTACGAATGTTTCCGACAAATACCACCAGCTCGTTCAAACTTTGCAATTCAACATTAACATCACTTGTCCGGAAAAAATGTTTAAAAACAAGCCGATTCGCAAAACTGAATGGTTAACTGAAGAAATTGTGTCTTTTAAACGGATTGTGATGGAGGCCTACACCGAATGGAAGTCAACTAAATCTGAGGACCTACGTTTGAGGTACAATTCCCTCAAAAAAGAATATAGAAAATTGATTAAGAATACTAAGCATCAGCACTACTCAGGTGTCATCAACAACTCGCCAAACCCTGTAGTGGGGGCCTGGAAGGTTATAAATAGTAATAGGCCTAACTTGAAAAATTGTGCAGATACAAACATAGTTCTAGAAATCAACAACAAACTAATTGAAAATCCGCAGACTATCTCTAATACTCTTAACAAATACTTTGTTGATGTACCGAATAATGTTGCTCTCGATTCTGACCCGAAGATCTGGTCCGGTTTCCCCAGCTGCGGCGAGGCGTTATTGTCGTCCTTTGGCAAAGTGACTGTAAATGAGGTCAAAAAAATAGTTGGTAGACTCAAACCCAAGAACTCATCTGGACATGATGGAATTTCCACAAAAGTAATAAAAAAATGCATAAATGAAATAGCTGAACCAATAGTTGACATTATTAACCAATCTTTCGCTCAATCCGTTTTTCCAGAGGAAGGAAAATTGGCCATTGTGAAACCTTTGTACAAGAAAGGAAGTAAAAGAGAAATGAAAAATTATCGTCCAATATCTTTGTTACCTTCGATAACCAAAGTTATGGAAAAAGTGGTTTGTGATAAATTAGTCGTATTTCTTGAACATACAAATTATTTCTCTCCCAAACAATTTGGCTTCAGAAAAAACAAGTCCACCAAATTAGCCCTTGTAGAATTGGTCAATAATATCATAGATAAAATCGAAGGTGGTGAAACTTCTGTTGGAACTTTAATTGACCTGACAAAAGCATTCGACTGTGTTGATACGCATGTCCTCACTGAAAAGCTTGCTGCTGCGGGAGTCTGTGGTGATGCCTTGAACTGGATCGTCTCTTATCTGACTGAAAGGAAACAGTCCACCTCAGTCCTTCACAAAAATTCATCCGGAGAGATCAAAGCATACTACTCAAATACTGATGCCGTCACTAGGGGTGTGCCGCAAGGCTCAATACTTGGCCCAATACTTTTCTTAGTTTATGTTAACGACCTAAACAGCCATATAGATATCAACCACCTTTTCACCTTCGCAGACGATACTACAATACTAACATCTAGCCCAAGCCTTGATGAACTTCAAATATCAACATATCTCAATATCAACATTTTGTCACAATATTTCACCGACCTCAGGCTTTCAATAAACGAATCCAAGACCAAATTCATCCACTTCAAAACCTCACAATTGCAGACCAGGAGACCGTCATACTATATCAACCTAATGATTGCCGGTCGGCAATCATTAGGTTAAGGATTAGGTTAATCCCTTGATGTTGATTAGTTACGGTAGTTGTTATGAACGAATGAATGAATGAAAAATGTGTTTTATTATCACAAGAATTAAAGAAAACATCGATGTGGAAGTTGAAGAGGTACCACAATCACAGTGTTTGGGAGTCACCTTAGATAGCAACCTCAACTGGAATGCACAAGTCGATACTCTAGTTTCAAAATTGTCAACCAACCTTTTCATAATTAGGAACCTGGTCAACCTTTTGAATGTAGATTTCCTGAAAATGGCCTACTTTGGTCTTTTTGAGAGCCACATTAGGTATTCCATCATATTGTGGGGCTCATCTAGTAAGAAGAACCTTACTAGAATTTTCAAACTGCAAAAGAAGGTCATAAGAATTATAGCCAGGAAGCCTTCACGTACTTCCTGCATTCCTTACTTTAAACAATTCCACATTTTGACAGTTCCATCAATTTACATTTTTGAAACCATAGTACTTGTTAAAAGCCACAATATTTTTCAAGCACCAACCCACAACTATAACACCAGACATAGAAACAGATTTGCTATCACCCACAGACTCAGTCTCTCAGAAACAAAGCCGGAGTACATGGGTCAGAAGTTTTACCAGGATCTACCAGAAAACCTGAAGAACATCACGAGCTTACCAAAATTCAAGCAACACCTGAAGCATTACCTAATCGACAGATGCTACTACAGCCTGCCAACCTGAGTTAGCTAAAGTCCATTGGAAGAATGCCTGAACATTACTTTAGAAGAATAAATTTAGATGAAATTGACTCGCCATATGCTCGCTCTCCGAGTCTACATGGTCCAAGGATAAGTAAGAGTAAGTAAGTAGAACTCGCCCGCCGCAAGGCCTATAGGGCCTAGGTCTAATTTTGGTCGACCTGCATGTGACTAAAGATGAGCCTTCGGGTTTCGAAATCGATTTCACAAATGCAATAGGCTTAATAAAGGATTGCTAAAGTAAGATTTTAAATTAAGCTATTTCTACCACTCTACCCTACTTATTTAATATGCTAAGGATTTTTAGAGTAGAGAAATCATATTATTGTCAACCGTTTGTAGAGTTTTTGGTGTCGTTGGATAGGGCTTGGTTTGTAGCTGTTTCTCCGCCGTTGGCGGCAAAAAATATGCCTACGTCAACAACAAAAATTGACGAGAATCGTACTTAAAATAAGGGTGCTAGGCCTATCCACAAATTTAATTTGAAATTTTCCCATAAGATACCGTAAATATTGAGATTGGTCAGAGCATTTTAAACATCTGTTAACGTAGGCCTAGGCCTACAGCTGTAGTTTCTGGTGATCACTGATATTCACAATATTGGATTGGTTGGATGTCATTGATTTAGAACTAAATGTAACTTTAGTAGGCTACTGTATTGAAATAAATTGCTCGATGTCGAGCAACACGTGCCCTAGTTATTCTAATTACTCTAGAGTTAAGGTAAACCGCCCAAACGCTGAACGGCTTGGGGAGGTTATATATTTTAAAAGGAAATATTTGACAGTTTTGGTAATTTAAGGGTTAGGCTAAATAGGCCTAATGCTGGATGTTGGATTTAAGAGACTTTTCAATGCTGTAGGCGACTGAAACTATTGTAGGCCTAGTATTTATTTTGATTTTTCACGTTTGTAAGACAATTCAATTTATTACCATACATTTGTCCAAGTGGTAGATAATCTTTTCTTTTCTTGATGTGGCGAAACTTCGTTATCCGTCTCCACCGTTATTATCGATGTGGAAATTTCGATATTACGATTGAAATTGAGCGATGAAAACAATCGAATCAACAACGATACTGAGAAAAGATATGTATCATAATAATAATCTAACCTAACAGTAACCGTAAACCTCCATCACTTTAATTGACAGCGATGTTTATAACAACAAAATCAATGGTGTTTGGATTCAACATTTAAAATGCATATTCCCTCAATACAATAGAAAAAAAAAATATCTTTCTGATTTGTATTTGGCAGCATTTGTGTGACGCCATTTATTATAGATCAAACAAAGTCTGCTTCTTCTCGCAATTTAAATTTAGATACAGCTACACAACAAACTTGGTTAGTTTATTTTGTGTTGTTCTTTGTTACAGGTTACATTAGCTACAATTTTTGCTTTTTTCAGTTACTTGTTTGAATATATACAGTACGGTATTTGTTTTATTGTCAAAAGGTTTATTTCATTATATTAGAACGAGAAACTAAATCAGGTGATAAAATCGTAATCGTATCGTGTAATTGTATCATCAATATAATAGCAATATTATCGCAGTATCAAAATTTCCACATCGATAATAACGGTGGAGACGGATAACGAAGTTTCTCCCTTGATGTTGATTAGTTACGGTAGTTGTTATGAACGAATGAATGAATGAAAAATGTGTTTTATTATCACAAGAATTAAAGAAAACATTTGAGACAACAATGGTTTTTAAACCGTCTGTTTGGATTAACACCACTGGTGTCCTATACTTCTCAAAAGTCCATTAAAGATCTAAAATTAGTTAATTTATACATGTACAAATTACTAAATACAATGAGACTACCTACCTCTAACGTTTAAATAAAAAGTGCAGTGAATTTAAAGATAAAATATAAGATTAAACAATACTCAATCAAATCTGAAAATGACATCAACTGAAAAAAGAATAAAAATTGCTTATATTATCAGGACAACTTTAATGATTAAGTTATATTCCCTCGTCCATTCCCACCTCTCTTTCCATGCTTTTTTTAAGGAATTTCCCAATACACGCCAATCTCTACCATTTAAATAATATAGGGTACTCCTCCCAAGATAAAGAATGTTTACCAAAAGTATGCTCCCTAATATTCCCCAATTTAGGGCATACATCAATAAAATGAAACGCTGATTCTGTTTCATGTAAATTACATAAGCTACACATATAGTTTTTTTCTTCTTTTTTTTCGATCGTCCAAGGTTTATAGTTGAGGTCTATAAGCTCTGCCCGAGCTTTGATTAAAAACTTACCCAAGAGAGGCCGATATCGTCGTTATCAGCTAAGTTTTTAGCACACTCCTGGCGCCGAGGTCAAGGTTGACCGCGAGTAGCTGTTGGTTATATTGTGATGTGCGAGCCCTTCCCAAAATCTCCCCCCTCCAATAAACTCCCGCCGCCTCTACTACTTCTACCAATTGTAACAAAATCCTATTAAAATAATTTAAATCAAAATTAATTAAAAGGTTATGTTTTCCCCCAAAGTTGTCCACTTTTTTGACCAAAAAATGTTTTTTTCTTTAATAAGTTACCTGGCTGGGTAGCTGAGTGGTTATTGTGCTCGCCTTTGAATCCAAAGGTTGCCGGTTCAATCCTGAGAAAAGTTAATAGCTTTTTAAAGGTTCGATTCCGGACCCAGTTGCCATTTGTCATTGGGCTATTAATTAATGATGCTTTCTAAAAACTGGTCGATGTTAGATAGTAACAAGACTGGGGTTTAGACCGTTCCCCGTCAAAACGTTAAAAATGCCGCTGGCGTTGAAAGACACAAGACACAAAAAAAAACCAAATAATTTTGGAAATTATTTTTGGCCAACCATTGTCCGGCAGATCAAAAACCTTTGCTATGTACGTTGCATTTAAATTTAGGGTGAAAAATGAAGTTTCTCAAAATATAACTCAAGATAGAGAACATAATATGGTGTGTTGGTAGGTATTCTAAAATCTTTTAAATGACTTCTAGGAGTATTTTCAATGTGTGCATTTTCCAAAAATCCCCAAACTTGCATAGGATTGCTCTAATAACTGTCTCAAAACATAACCCCTCTTCTTAAGGAAACTTTGTTGTTACTAATCAACCTACTCCAAATCGTGTTTATTGCAAAATTAGCCGCTCTTTTCTTCTCAACAAAATGTTTTTCTCATGACATTGTTGTAGTGAAAAAAATCCCTAAATATTAGTAGCGGTTTACTACTTCAACCTGATTTCCATTGTACAGAATTCACATCCCCCTTTTTAAATAATGGAAAAACAATAGATTTTTTTAAAGCTTTCCGGTGTAGATTTACTTCTGTAAAGCCCCAGCAACTTTATCATGATTAATATTTATATAATTAATATCAATAATTGGTTCATAATCTAAACATGAGGTGCCTACAGTATATCCAACTCTGTAGGTAGTTAAAAAAAATTATTGCCTCATTCCAAAATGTAACTGAAATTTTAAAATTGTTCCTACGTAACGTTACGTAGGGGACACAAAAGTAAATGTATGATAACAATGATATTTTCAGGACTCTAAGTATATATATAATTTTTTTATAAATGGATAAAGGTACAGTACCACTTTACACTATGTAATGCAATTAATTTTATTCTATTAAACATTTAAGTTTCTCTTAATCATATTTACTTTGGTGTATATTCTGTTACATTGGCGGTCAAAATTTCTGATGTTCGAATGAAGTAAAAACTTAAGTTATTTATCCTTGAGCACTACTGTAGAAAGGTACTATGATAAACTTTTAAATTTAATTTGATTTAATTTTGGATAGAAAATTGAGTTTATACAAGAATTTTTACAAAAATTCCAAATTCTTATAAAAATATTGATATGGCTTGATTCTTATAAGAGCCTCAACAGAACATAACATAGCTTTAGGATGCCCTAAAAAGGGATTTGTGAGCTACTTAAATAATATATCTCAATGTTATAAAGTTTATTAGTACAGTAGAACCTCGATAGTTCGACTATTTGTGGACTAAGAGAGTGTCAAACTAACGAAAAGTCGAACTATAGGGAGTATATGGGAAGTTTTATTACATGGAGTATAAAAATCATGAGTTGAATTTAGAAAACACTAAATTTTAATGAAAACATATCTTGGTTGAACTATAACATAGCAAAAACTAAAACCTTTCACCAATTTGTTTTTATTTTCACTTTTGTCACTTCCCAACATGGACATTATCAGTCGTTACTGACATGCTAAGTAGTCAAGGACAGTGTCGAAGTATAAGGAGTGTTGAACTACCGAGAGTCGAACTATCAAGGTTCTACTGTACTTTTAATTTTTTCCTTGGACCAAAACTTTGTAGGCCTACTGCAATTTGAAATTCCACATAATTAGATATGTTAATTCTTTCCAATAAATTATTATTTCATTCCTTAAATAGAAATATTTTCAATTAGGTATACGTTATAGCATTGATTTTTTATTTTTGCTGAACAATGTATTTCTGATAACGTAGGTATGAGTTTTTAGAATGTATACTAGTAGAGATCACCGCCTTCATCAAATTTTAAACATGGATGGATCTATTTTTGCCGGATTAAATGCTTTTTCTCCTGAGATGAGTATTTGAGCAAAATAAACTAGCATGGAATTTACTTTTTCTTCATTTTTAATTTAAGGGAACACTTTACCCTGGAGAAATTCCAATGGTTATAAGAGAAAATGTATTTGAAGTTTCATTAAATGCTAACAAATGCACCCACACACTTCAAAGGCTATTTGACTGCATTCGTTTTTACCAAATTGATATTGTTAAAACAATATTGCCACCCTGTTGTAGTAAACAATAGAGGTATTTTTCAATTTGATGATTTGTAAAAGCCAAATTGCTTCAAAATGTGAGTTTTCATGTTAGGTTGTACCTAATTTTGTTTTGCAGGACTGGTTTTAATGCCTATTCTTACCTTATGTATAATATCTTAGTTGGGCTACTTATTGCATATTTAAATGGTTCTTCTTGTCTAGCTGAGGATCACTGACGATGTTATCTACATGTTAATTCAATTCATTAAAATTTTATATTCCTACATAAAATATGGTTGTATTTCATTACTGTAGCCACCCAATTAGGTTAAAAATATAATATTTTAAGTAAACTTCATTGTATAATGTAGTAATTAATTATTCTAAAAAAAAATACATAATGCATTCTATTATTTGCAAAAGTCCCGTACGTAACAACGCCTGTCCCGTATGTAACAGCCAAAATAAAATTCCCTACTAACATATTTTAACAAGTTAAGAGTTATAGTATATTTCACCACTAGTCCGGAAAGTGACCCATTTCTGGGCGAGATAGTGTTTTACGCGCGAGGCGAAGCCGAGCGTGGAAAACACTAACGAGCCTGGAAATGGGCTTTCCGGACGAGTTGTGAACGATACTTTTCATCACGACGCAATTATTAATAAATGTGGAAGTTTTAAAGGAGGATTATTTTTGTAAATTCTTCGCCATTGGACAAAGTAAACAAAGCTGGAATTCAAAATTTAATTTGTTTTAAACCCAGCTGATTGTTGCTGTACGGAAAAGTTTGTTTACCTTGGACTTAGTTTCTTAGTTGTTGTACAGGTCAGTAAAATCAGCTGACGGTGACAGTTTGGGAAATGACTACTTTCCAAGGTCTCAGCTGTACAGCAAGTTGTCACTTTCGTATACGGAGTGATGAAAAAATTATTGTTTTGGTAAAGGGTATAACAGTGTTTATTGGTAAAAAATACTAGAACAATATTTGTTCAATAACTGAGCTGAGTTTAGGGTTTCTCACTCTAAATCAAAAGTAATTTAACAAGTATTGCTATAATGAAGATTTATGTAAAATATGAACTGAATGCAATGATTCGCTTTGGAAATAAAAGTTATTTAGTTAAAAAAAAAAAAAAATGGCGGATAGCGACTTAACAAAGCGTTTTAAGACGTATGTTTATAGGAATTTTCTTAGTTGTTGTCCTAGTAAAACTTAATCACCTCCAAAACTCTTGAAAGGTTGTTTTTTAACACTATACAGGGTGTTCGGAAATTCTCTTTTGAAAATCTGTGTGGTGATTTCTAGGATCATAAAAGTTCATGGGAACATGTCCTAATATGCTTCGTTAAGAAGCTAGCCTCCATTTTGTTTTTTACACTTAAAAATTTTTATTGAAGTTTTAACAGATGGGTGTATTAACTTCAAATTTGGCATGAACCTTTATCACACCAATTTTCATTTCCAGGTAAAAATTTTTTTCCCGATGTGTATTTTAAAAATGGTGGCCATCTTAAATCTTTAACTTCAAATATCTCAAAAATGGAAAGTTCTATCAAATTTGTACTTAAGTAGCAAAAAAAGTCGACAATTTTAATTATCTAACCAATGACACAAAGTTTATTAGGATGTGACAATAAATAATGGAATTGCATTTTAAAAATTAAAATAACATTAATTTGCCTTATTTATCATGCTAAATCGATGTTTTCTGCAGAAAAATGCCAATAACTCCGTTATTTGTTGTCAGCCTTAAAAACTGTGTACAGTACCATTGGTTAGACAGTGTCAGGGGCGAACCCAGGGTGGGGATAAAGGGGATATATCCCCCCCCCCCCAAAATGTTGGAGAATAAAAAAATATGTTCAAAAAATAAAAATAATCTATGACAAATGGTTAAAATATTATTTTCATACGCCAGACTTATATAAATAATAATAAGGGTTTTAATTGCATAATGCAAAAAGATAAATTAGTAATATTACATCTAAAACCGGTAATTTTAGTTTTGGAAATGAAATACATTATTTATTGCGCGTTGGCATTACTGACGAGTTCACACAATGCGTCACGTCGGCACTGTCGATCTCTTGCGAACACTAAGATCGCTCTAATTCACTTGCAGTGCTTCCACCCCTAACTTATTAGTTATTCTGTGGTTTTGCCGTTTAGTTAGTCTAAACGTGTGTGTATCTTAGAGATTAAAGTAAACTCATATATTTGATGAATTTTTAGTAGTGTACTTATTTTGTTATTATAGACTGTAGAATATCATTTACTGTAGCATACTCCATTTGAAATTTGACAAATTAATTCTTTTTTTGAGAAGACACAATATCTTTTGCCTTCATATATGCACTGTTAAAATAATACGAGTATAATACTTTTATGTTACAATTGTATTATACTGTTATTAGTTCTTACCTATAATAATTACCATATTATCTTTACAATCTAAATAACCCTGATACTGTATTCTGTGTCTTATAGATAAATCACGTATTTACCTCTTGATGAGTAATGTAACTTATTTTGGTGTTTTTAATAAACTTTAGACTATAACTTTTTACTGTACTTCGCCTCTTGGATGTTATATTTTCCCATTGTTATATAAAGTTAATAATATTTTTCCAAGTTTAAATAATAGTCTGATCCCTTTATTTAATATTTGGAACCCATTATTTTCACTCCAAATTCTGACGGAGAAGAGGTCTGCAAAAAGTTTCATTTTAACTTCTGAAATTCACTAAAACTAACCATTTAGCTTCAAAAGGCTCCCCCGGACCCGCCGTGTTCTTGGGGGGGGGGGGGTATTACATACCCTAAACCCCCCAGTGTGACCCCTCCGCAAAAAATATATCCCCCACCTCCCCCCCGAACCCGAAATTGAATCCTGGGTTCGCCCCTGGACAGTGTAGGCCTAATTTGTCAAATTTTTTGTAGGCCTACTTGTACAATTATTTTGACAAAGTTTTCCGGTTTTGAGATATTCTAGTTTAAAAACTTATAACGGACGCCATTTTGAAAATACACATCGGAAAAAATAATTTTCCCCTGAAAATGTGCATTAAAGTAATAAAGATTCATGCCAAATTTAAACTTAATACACGTATTCGTTACAGAAATAAAAATTATTTTGGGTAAAAAACAAAATAGTGGCTAGCAACATAACAAAGCCTTTTAGGACATATGTTTCTACGACATGTTTTTGTCATTTTGATTCAATTAATTACCACATGGAGTTTCGTAAGAGAGTTTCCGCACACCCTGTATATGTGGCGGATCTAATATTGTAGGCTACACATGTATGTATATAAATATCCTATAACTAATGTATCTTTTCACAACTTTTAAAAATTTTTAATTTATTAAAATGAATTACTATTAATGATGTAATTAGCTCAGCTTTAATTAGGCCTAATGTTTTTTGTCCATCCTATAAAGGTCATATGATAAATTTTATTGCTCTGTTTTAATTACAATAGTAAAATTAAATGTTTTTATTGAGTTTAAGTTTTTTTTTTTTAATTTTCTAAATTTGTTCTTAAATATTCAATAAGGTTTCTATTAGAAAGAGTTTTAGCTTTTGTACAATACCTACTTACAGCACGACAATTACTAGATGCAATTATTGCATTTTTACTCAATTTAATTTTGTTAACAACTGTGTTTATGATTGATAATAATAATGAAATAGAGTATAAAAAATATATTTTAAACTTTTGAGTGTGGGTCCTTATTTATAAATATACCGTGGGGTGGTTAAAATTCAGTAATAAACATATTGAGTCTAAATCATTTTGTGCCACAAACATGGAGAGAACGGTAATGAACAATTTTCATGACTTGTTGTTAATTTTCTTTTATTAGTCCTACTCATTGGAAGTTAAGGAAAATGCTCTGCTGAGCCCCTGGTTCTGCATGTTTCTATGATTGTTAAACATATAATACCCCCGTCGCCGCTCAAGATAATTTAATTACCGTCGCTGATTTTTATGAAAATTAAATATTAGTAGGCCTAATGCCAATGACCATGTAGGTACATCTTGTTAATATTAATTTGATTAATCAATCTTTATCACTAATTGTTAAACTTCTCACTGTGAGAGTGTTGAAATTCTTGGTGTGTTTCTTTTATGTCTAAAATTAAGATACCATTGTGGTTTTTAAGGTGATCTGTATTCAGGGGTTCTGCATAATAACCCCTGAAATCAGAATAAATACATTAACAGATGTTTGATCTGGATGATTAATCACATAGTTTAAGACCTCAGAGATAAAAATATTATTTACAACTCCCTAGTCATAACATCCTTACATCCCCCTCAACATCCTGTACAATGTAATGCAGCCCTCAGTGTGCCTGTTTTCGCAGTTCTGTATTGTATAAAGTGGCTAGGCCTAGTAGTCCTTCCTCGTGAATAAGCTCTCACTTATATTATTTAAACATTTTTATCTTTTCCCTCCTAACTTTCCACGACTAAGCAGAATTTCAATTTAGATCATAAAAATGATGAGAAAATTCATCTTAATATAAACTTAATGATGTGGTTCATTTGATTGACATTTTGGTTACGGTACAACTTTTCTTCACACAAAAATGTTTTAAGTAAAACTTATCTGAACTTGTTCTTAAAGATTGAAAACCTTTAAAGGTTGTCTCTTATAAACATTTGTTTTAATATTTGTATTAATATTTTTATTATTAATATTTTTAAATTTTTCTAATGACTTTTGTTATAGTGTTATCGTAAACAGGTAAACTTTACACCAACAACCACGTATACCGGTAACTCGATCACAGCTTTTAAAAACGAAATATAAATACAGAATGGTTTATCTGCTTTAATTTTTGTTTATTTTTCGTTGTTTTGCTCAAAATTTTAATTTTCAAGTTAGTTTTTAGACAAAACAATTTTTTATGGTGTTGAGGCTGTTAAAACCTACTTTTGTGCCCAAATAGACATTAATCCCTAGTTTAAGAAACATCTAGGTACCCAATATAGCCTATTTTGAGAAAAAATGTGACATACAACTAAAAATTCTCCTTGAATAGTATAATTACGATTAATGATGTGGGCCAAGTAAATACCCGATATGTAAATCTAAGTTTTTAAATATGCATATAGTACTGTATATTAACCAACACATCAGGCTACATCAATAACAACCACTTTTAACACTGTTAGTACGGCACTTCATTGGAGAATGTGAGTTTAAGTGTGATTTGATTTCTAAATGTTTTTTATCTTTACTCACTACTAAATTTTTGAATTCAAATAATAATACACATATTTGTATTCTACATGAAATTCCGCGTCATATGAGTGCCCACATGACTACTTTAAGTATAAAAATAGTACATCTGATGGCTTTTCCAACACTCTTCCTGCAATTTCCAATCTCTTCCAAACTCTTCCTGTTTATTTCAAATCGGATCGAAATAAGTTTTACATATTTGTGATCACCTTAACATCCCGGTTAATTTGAATACCCACTTGACGTATTTTTTAATAAAAATATCATTAACTGGTTTCTACATTTCTCCCCTTTTCCGACAATAACTTTGTTATTTATGGACGGATTTTGAAAATTCTTTAACATTTGTGTTCAGCTCGATTTACCCGTCATTCTGAGTACCCACTTATTTTTCTTATTTTGGAAGGAAAAATGTTTTTCCGATTTTGCGACTTTTCGTGGATAAAACTATCATTTTCAAAATCAGGAGGGAATTTAAGACAGTTTTGAACAAAAAAAATTCAATTTTTAAGCAGTGGCACCTAAAATGCATTTAATTACCACACCCCGTGGGTAGCTAAATCTGGGTATTTACCACAGGCCCGAATAAATACCGGTACCCAAAAACTGGGTATCTATAATTTCTATTAAATTTGTGAAGATTGAAATATCTTTTTGCAGTTATTATACTGTAAAGATGTTTAAATGATGATAAATTGTGTTTTAACACCCTTGGATGATTCGCCCTCCAGATAATGTGGTGGTCGCGGTGTTCCGGAAAGAAATATTTGGCAGAGGGGGTTTCCCACGGCCAAAATAGACACGAGTCAACTTATTCCATGTTATATTACTAAATATATCAGTTCACTTGCCAATTTTTCGGAATGTTTGTTTTTGGATGTAGACTATTCTATTTTTAATCCTCATCTTTTTTTTGGTGTTTTGTCGCCGGATCGTCGATGTAAAACGGAATTACATCGAAGATATAGATGTCGGTCACAAGACGAATTCCGACGCTATTAATTACTTTCCCATTTGTACGTTAAGACCTTCGTTGTCTGAAGACTAAGACATGTATTATTGTCCATTAAACGCTGTTTCATCGCTATTAACCGCTTGTCCATTACCCGGTCCTCATTTTGGTTGCAATAAAACGTCTGAGCTTGCAAATCATGAGTTATAAAGTTGATACACAACATTGATTGGGCATATGATACCCTTCATTGTTAAATACACGCTAATAGTTCATTGTTGGAACACATATAATACTGGTGTCTGTTCAACTCGTTTAATAAACAGCCGGATAATCCTGCCATTTTGAAATCCGGCCTGTGGTCCAGTCCCGAGGTAGCCGAATTTGGGGGCTTCTACTGTAGAAATGTAACATCACCCTGTCTGATCAAGTAAATGGTTGGTGTAGTATTAGAAATTATCCACATTGTGTCAAGTTTGTGGTTTTTACTGTTAATAATACCTATCATGCTATGGGGGTCCAGAAGCCAAGACTAACAATCAACCAAGTCCTTAGGCAACTGTATTAAAATAATCTTCAAAGATTAAAAGTAGGCCTTGTCTGAAAGTTCATAGTTTTCAAAATTGTTTACTTCATCATAACTTTACCACTTTTATGGTTTCAGCAGGATTACTAAACTTTAATTAAATGCTTGGCATTTTTAATAACATCTTATCTATCTGCAATATTTATTAAATAACTCTCCACAACAGAGTTTTTGTGCCTAAAAGTTAAGTACAACATGAACAACACCACAGATAACCTATACCTAGGTACCGATATAGGTTATCTGTGACAATACCCATGAGGCCTAGTTGGATTATTTTCAATTTGATGAATTGCTTATCCATTACGGTGCATGATTGTTAATGGACAAGAATTGATACTCAGTTATCTTCATCACTCTCTCGATCTTCTGGTGTCCCACAAGGCAATTGTTTGGGACCAATATTATTTATCTTTTACATTGCAGATATGAAAGATCAGATGAGATCAGATGAAATATTGTGCTCTTCATTCATGCGCCGATTCTCAGCTGTTACTATCTTTTAGGTCCTCTCAAATTGCAAAAGTTGTAAAACTTATTAATACTGACTTGGAGAGTGTAAGGAAATGGTCAGAAAATCATGGGCTTCTTCTCAACTCTAACAAGTGCTCCGTCTTGCACGTAAACGTAACATCATCGAACAGCCAGCAAGTTTTTCTGATCAATTCATCATTTTGGATGGAAAACCGCAGACCTCATGTACTTTTATGAAGATTCTTGGTGTCACTCTTGACTCCCAACCTGATTTTTCCAGCCACATAAAGAAGATCTATAGAAATGTTAATATCAAGCTGAAAACACAGGGTCAGCCCAATTTTGCCCATCTCTTCCAAGTTGTAATTGTCCGCTCAACAATCCTGCTTATGCCGTTATGCTTTCCTGTCATATATTATGCTCTGCCAGCTTTTTCTTGTTGCCTAACCAGGAAAACATGACAATTCTTGATAGGTTGCAGTATAGGGCACTGAGATTTACTTACAATCTTAGAAAGTTTGAGCCAACAGTGATTACAGGAAAATCGGAAGTGCCATCTATTAGGTGCTGCTCTGACTTGCAAACCGTTCAGCTGATCCACAAAGTTTTACTCACTGGAAAGCCTGAGTACTTAGAAGGAAACTGGAGTGTAGGCACAAAAAAAGTGAACACAATTCTAGACAAGATGGGTTTTTGCATTTGAAGAAGGTTCAACTAGAAACAGGGAAAAAGGCCTTTAAATATTTTGGACCAAAAAATATAATGCCTTACCACCAGTTATAAAACACTTAGTTATAGGTCCTTTAAAAGTAAGGTAAAGGAAAAATTTTGTTATTTGGCTTTTGTATTTACATAAATTATTGGTCATACTAAGCAAAAATATGTACAAAACTGTTACAATTATTATTATTAATTTTATTTTATTGTTTTCAGATATACAATCATGGTGGGAAGTACCAAGTATTGCCCACTTTTGTTCCCTCTTTCGTGTCGCCTTTAACTTGCTCGACTTTGATATTGAGGTGAGTAGTATTTAGGTCTTGAAGAATTTACATCCAATTTTGGTCCTTAATTTTAGCGAATTTCCTTTAGAAATAAGCTATTACCGTCGTTTTCATGGGAGCTGCCGTTTGTATTGATGTAGGGACACCACTGCGATTACATAATTATATATATTATCTTGTGGCTTTTTATGTGTACTTTCTGGATACGTAGTGATTATTTGTCGGTAACACATTTAAAACTGCTCAAATAACGATTTACTAAAAAATTTAACATGGGCTTATATGGGAAATAGAATTTTCAATTTAGAGTGCTTGTGAACACGATAACTAGTGCAAAAATCGTCTGATCATCATGAAATTTGGTACAGGCATGTAAAGTTCGATTCTCTTGGATGAGTTCGTTAACCAGTAAGATCGGCCCAACTTTAGTAGGGAAAGTGGGGGATTTTACCCCTCAAAAGTGGGTTTTTTCCACTTTTCACATAGATATTTCTATTTGATTACCTTTTAGTGTACACCATTAGATTCAGCTCGAAAAAACAAACAATTTGGTATGTTTAATTATTGCTCTACGTCCACTGGTTACCGAGATATTAGCGAATTTCCTTTAGAAATAAGCTATTACCGTCGTTTTCATGGGAGCTGCCGTTTGTATTGATGTAGGGACACCACTGCGATTACATAATTATATATATTATCTTGTGGCTTTTTATGTGTACTTTCTGGATACGTAGTGATTATTTGTCGGTAACACATTTAAAACTGCTCAAATAACGATTTACTAAAAAATTTAACATGGGCTTATATGGGAAATAGAATTTTCAATTTTGAGTGCTTGTGAACACGATAACTAGTGCAAAAATCGTCTGATCATCATGAAATTTGGTACAGGCATGTAAAGTTCGATTCTCTTGGATGAGTTCGTTAACCAGTAAGATCGGCCCAACTTTAGTAGGGAAAGTGGGGGATTTTACCCCTCAAAAGTGGGTTTTTTCCACTTTTCACGTAGATATTTTTATTTGATTACCTTTTAGTGTACACCATTAGATTCAGCTCGAAAAAACAAACAATTTGGTATGTTTAATTATTGCTCTACGTCCACTGGTTACCGAGATATTAGCGAATTTCCTTTAGAAATAAGCTATTACCGTCGTTTTCATGGGAGCTGCCGTTTGTATCGATGTAGGGACACCACTGCGATTACATAATTATATATATTATCTTGTGGCTTTTTATGTGTACTTTCTGGATACGTAGTGATTATTTGTCGGTAACACATTTAAAACTGCTCAAATAACGATTTACTAAAAAATTTAACATGGGCTTATATGGGAAATAGAATTTTCAATTTAGAGTGCTTGTGAACACGATAACTAGTGCAAAAATCGTCTGATTATCATGAAATTTGGTACAGGCATGTAAAGTTCGATTCTCTTGGATGAGTTCGTTAACCAGTAAGATCGGCCCAACTTTAGTAGGGAAAGTGGGGGATTTTACCCCTCAAAAGTGGGTTTTTTCCACTTTTCACGTAGATATTTTTATTTGATTACCTTTTAGTGTACACCATTAGATTCAGCTCGAAAAAACAAACAATTTGGTATGTTTAATTATTGCTCTACGTCCACTGGTTACCGAGATATTAGCGAATTTCCTTTAGAAATAAGCTATTACCGTCGTTTTCATGGGAGCTGCCGTTTGTATCGATGTAGGGACACCACTGCGATTACATAATTATATATATTATCTTGTGGCTTTTTATGTGTACTTTCTGGATACGTAGTGATTATTTGTCGGTAACACATTTAAAACTGCTCAAATAACGATTTACTAAAAAATTTAACATGGGCTTATATGGGAAATAGAATTTTCAATTTAGAGTGCTTGTGAACACGATAACTAGTGCAAAAATCGTCTGATCATCATGAAATTTGGTACAGGCATGTAAAGTTCGATTCTCTTGGATGAGTTCGTTAACCAGTAAAATCGGCCCAACTTTAGTAGGGAAAGTGGGGGATTTTACCCCTCAAAAGTGGGTTTTTTCCACTTTTCACATAGATATTTCTATTTGATTACCTTTTAGTGTACACCATTAGATTCAGCTCGAAAAAACAAACAATTTGGTATGTTTAATTATTGCTCTACGTCCACTGGTTACCGAGATATTAGCGAATTTCCTTTAGAAATAAGCTATTACCGTCGTTTTCATGGGAGCTGCCGTTTGTATTGATGCAGGGACACCACTGCGATTACATAATTATATATATTATCTTGTGGCTTTTTATGTGTACTTTCTGGATACGTAGTGATTATTTGTCGGTAACACATTTAAAACTGCTCAAATAACGATTTACTAAAAAATTTAACATGGGCTTATATGGGAAATAGAATTTTCAATTTAGAGTGCTTGTGAACACGATAACTAGTGCAAAAATCGTCTGATCATCATGAAATTTGGTACAGGCATGTAAAGTTCGATTCTCTTGGATGAGTTCGTTAACCAGTAAGATCGGCCCAACTTTAGTAGGGAAAGTGGGGGATTTTACCCCTCAAAAGTGGGTTTTTTCCACTTTTCACGTAGATATTTTTATTTGATTACCTTTTAGTGTACACCATTAGATTCAGCTCGAAAAAACAAACAATTTGGTATGTTTAATTATTGCTCTACGTCCACTGGTTACCGAGATATTAGCGAATTTCCTTTAGAAATAAGCTATTACCGTCGTTTTCATGGGAGCTGCCGTTTGTATCGATGTAGGGACACCACTGCGATTACATAATTATATATATTATCTTGTGGCTTTTTATGTGTACTTTCTGGATACGTAGTGATTATTTGTCGGTAACACATTTAAAACTGCTCAAATAACGATTTACTAAAAAATTTAACATGGGCTTATATGGGAAATAGAATTTTCAATTTAGAGTGCTTGTGAACACGATAACTAGTGCAAAAATCGTCTGATCATCATGAAATTTGGTACAGGCATGTAAAGTTCGATTCTCTTGGATGAGTTCGTTAACCAGTAAGATCGGCCCAACTTTAGTAGGGAAAGTGGGGGATTTTACCCCTCAAAAGTGGGTTTTTTCCACTTTTCACATAGATATTTCTATTTGATTACCTTTTAGTGTACACCATTAGATTCAGCTCGAAAAAACAAACAATTTGGTATGTTTAATTATTGCTCTACGTCCACTGGTTACCGAGATATTAGCGAATTTCCTTTAGAAATAAGCTATTACCGTCGTTTTCATGGGAGCTGCCGTTTGTATTGATGTAGGGACACCACTGCGATTACATAATTATATATATTATCTTGTGGCTTTTTATGTGTACTTTCTGGATACGTAGTGATTATTTGTCGGTAACACATTTAAAACTGCTCAAATAACGATTTACTAAAAAATTTAACATGGGCTTATATGGGAAATAGAATTTTCAATTTAGAGTGCTTGTGAACACGATAACTAGTGCAAAAATCGTCTGATCATCATGAAATTTGGTACAGGCATGTAAAGTTCGATTCTCTTGGATGAGTTCGTTAACCAGTAAGATCGGCCCAACTTTAGTAGGGAAAGTGGGGGATTTTACCCCTCAAAAGTGGGTTTTTTCCACTTTTCACGTAGATATTTTTATTTGATTACCTTTTAGTGTACACCATTAGATTCAGCTCGAAAAAACAAACAATTTGGTATGTTTAATTATTGCTCTACGTCCACTGGTTACCGAGATATTAGCGAATTTCCTTTAGAAATAAGCTATTACCGTCGTTTTCATGGGAGCTGCCGTTTGTATCGATGTAGGGACACCACTGCGATTACATAATTATATATATTATCTTGTGGCTTTTTATGTGTACTTTCTGGATACGTAGTGATTATTTGTCGGTAACACATTTAAAACTGCTCAAATAACGATTTACTAAAAAATTTAACATGGGCTTATATGGGAAATAGAATTTTCAATTTTGAGTGCTTGTGAACACGATAACTAGTGCAAAAATCGTTTGATCATCATGAAATTTGGTACAGGCATGTAAAGTTCGATTCTCTTGGATGAGTTCGTTAACCAGTAAGATCGGCCCAACTTTAGTAGGGAAAGTGGGGGATTTTACCCCTCAAAAGTGGGTTTTTTCCACTTTTCACGTAGATATTTTTATTTGATTACCTTTTAGTGTACACCATTAGATTCAGCTCGAAAAAACAAACAATTTGGTATGTTTAATTATTGCTCTACGTCCACTGGTTACCGAGATATTAGCGAATTTCCTTTAGAAATAAGCTATTACCGTCGTTTTCATGGGAGCTGCCGTTTGTATCGATGTAGGGACACCACTGCGATTACATAATTATATATATTATCTTGTGGCTTTTTATGTGTACTTTCTGGATACGTAGTGATTATTTGTCGGTAACACATTTAAAACTGCTCAAATAACGATTTACTAAAAAATTTAACATGGGCTTATATGGGAAATAGAATTTTCAATTTTGAGTGCTTGTGAACACGATAACTAGTGCAAAAATCGTTTGATCATCATGAAATTTGGTACAGGCATGTAAAGTTCGATTCTCTTGGATGAGTTCGTTAACCAGTAAGATCGGCCCAACTTTAGTAGGGAAAGTGGGGGATTTTACCCCTCAAAAGTGGGTTTTTTCCACTTTTCACATAGATATTTCTATTTGATTACCTTTTAGTGTACACCATTAGATTCAGCTCGAAAAAACAAACAATTTGGTATGTTTAATTATTGCTCTACGTCCACTGGTTACCGAGATATTAGCGAATTTCCTTTAGAAATAAGCTATTACCGTCGTTTTCATGGGAGCTGCCGTTTGTATTGATGTAGGGACACCACTGCGATTACATAATTATATATATTATCTTGTGGCTTTTTATGTGTACTTTCTGGATACGTAGTGATTATTTGTCGGTAACACATTTAAAACTGCTCAAATAACGATTTACTAAAAAATTTAACATGGGCTTATATGGGAAATAGAATTTTCAATTTAGAGTGCTTGTGAACACGATAACTAGTGCAAAAATCGTCTGATCATCATGAAATTTGGTACAGGCATGTAAAGTTCGATTCTCTTGGATGAGTTCGTTAACCAGTAAGATCGGCCCAACTTTAGTAGGGAAAGTGGGGGATTTTACCCCTCAAAAGTGGGTTTTTTCCACTTTTCACGTAGATATTTTTATTTGATTACCTTTTAGTGTACACCATTAGATTCAGCTCGAAAAAACAAACAATTTGGTATGTTTAATTATTGCTCTACGTCCACTGGTTACCGAGATATTAGCGAATTTCCTTTAGAAATAAGCTATTACCGTCGTTTTCATGGGAGCTGCCGTTTGTATCGATGTAGGGACACCACTGCGATTACATAATTATATATATTATCTTGTGGCTTTTTATGTGTACTTTCTGGATACGTAGTGATTATTTGTCGGTAACACATTTAAAACTGCTCAAATAACGATTTACTAAAAAATTTAACATGGGCTTATATGGGAAATAGAATTTTCAATTTAGAGTGCTTGTGAACACGATAACTAGTGCAAAAATCGTCTGATCATCATGAAATTTGGTACAGGCATGTAAAGTTCGATTCTCTTGGATGAGTTCGTTAACCAGTAAGATCGGCCCAACTTTAGTAGGGAAAGTGGGGGATTTTACCCCTCAAAAGTGGGTTTTTTCCACTTTTCACGTAGATATTTTTATTTGATTACCTTTTAGTGTACACCATTAGATTCAGCTCGAAAAAACAAACAATTTGGTATGTTTAATTATTGCTCTACGTCCACTGGTTACCGAGATATTAGCGAATTTCCTTTAGAAATAAGCTATTACCGTCGTTTTCATGGGAGCTGCCATTTGTATCGATGTAGGGACACCACTGCGATTACATAATTATATATATTATCTTGTGGCTTTTTATGTGTACTTTCTGGATACGTAGTGATTATTTGTCGGTAACACATTTAAAACTGCTCAAATAACGATTTACTAAAAAATTTAACATGGGCTTATATGGGAAATAGAATTTTCAATTTTGAGTGCTTGTGAACACGATAACTAGTGGAAAAATCGTCTGATCATCATGAAATTTGGTACAGGCATGTAAAGTTCGATTCTCTTGGATGAGTTCGTTAACCAGTAAGATCGGCCCAACTTTAGTAGGGAAAGTGGGGGATTTTACCCCTCAAAAGTGGGTTTTTTCCACTTTTCACATAGATATTTCTATTTGATTACCTTTTAGTGTACACCATTAGATTCAGCTCGAAAAAACAAACAATTTGGTATGTTTAATTATTGCTCTACGTCCACTGGTTACCGAGATATTAGCGAATTTCCTTTAGAAATAAGCTATTACCGTCGTTTTCATGGGAGCTGCCGTTTGTATCGATGTAGGGACACCACTGCGATTACATAATTATATATATTATCTTGTGGCTTTTTATGTGTACTTTCTGGATACGTAGTGATTATTTGTCGGTAACACATTTAAAACTGCTCAAATAACGATTTACTAAAAAATTTAACATGGGCTTATATGGGAAATAGAATTTTCAATTTAGAGTGCTTGTGAACACGATAACTAGTGCAAAAATCGTCTGATTATCATGAAATTTGGTACAGGCATGTAAAGTTCGATTCTCTTGGATGAGTTCGTTAACCAGTAAGATCGGCCCAACTTTAGTAGGGAAAGTGGGGGATTTTACCCCTCAAAAGTGGGTTTTTTCCACTTTTCACGTAGATATTTTTATTTGATTACCTTTTAGTGTACACCATTAGATTCAGCTCGAAAAAACAAACAATTTGGTATGTTTAATTATTGCTCTACGTCCACTGGTTACCGAGATATTAGCGAATTTCCTTTAGAAATAAGCTATTACCGTCGTTTTCATGGGAGCTGCCGTTTGTATCGATGTAGGGACACCACTGCGATTACATAATTATATATATTATCTTGTGGCTTTTTATGTGTACTTTCTGGATACGTAGTGATTATTTGTCGGTAACACATTTAAAACTGCTCAAATAACGATTTACTAAAAAATTTAACATGGGCTTATATGGGAAATAGAATTTTCAATTTAGAGTGCTTGTGAACACGATAACTAGTGCAAAAATCGTCTGATCATCATGAAATTTGGTACAGGCATGTAAAGTTCGATTCTCTTGGATGAGTTCGTTAACCAGTAAGATCGGCCCAACTTTAGTAGGGAAAGTGGGGGATTTTACCCCTCAAAAGTGGGTTTTTTCCACTTTTCACGTAGATATTTTTATTTGATTACCTTTTAGTGTACACCATTAGATTCAGCTCGAAAAAACAAACAATTTGGTATGTTTAATTATTGCTCTACGTCCACTGGTTACCGAGATATTAGCGAATTTCCTTTAGAAATAAGCTATTACCGTCGTTTTCATGGGAGCTGCCGTTTGTATCGATGTAGGGACACCTCTGCGATTACATAATTATATATATTATATTGTTGATTTTAGCGAATTTCCCTATAGGGAATACGCTATTACGGTACGTAGTAGTCATGGTAAGACCTAAGCCCGGGACCATGATACTTTTTCGTTTTGAGGTCCCTAGAAGCCAAAAACACCGTTCGTTCAAATTGATATATATATATATATATATATATATATATATGTATGTGTCCGTGAACACGATAACTTTTGAACGGAACCTCCGATTTCGATGAAATTTGGTGCAGGGGTGTAAGCCAGCGTCTGCTAGGTTGAGTTCGCGCACCAGAATGATCGGACCATGGGAACGGGGTTTTATGGGGTTTCAAAAGGGTAAAAAATGGGTTTTTGGCTTTTTTTACTTTTATTTATAAAATTCAACAATTTTAACTTAAACCATTTAAAAGAGCTTAAAAAACAAACAATCTAGTATTTTGAATTTTTTACCTAGCTTAAATGGTTATCGAGAAAATCCAAAAACTGTGTTTTCCATGTTATTCTTATGGGAAATTAACAAAACCTTCTATCTTGCTTATTTATTGACATATCTTGATAAAATTTGGTAAGTACATTCATTCGGAAGCGTTTAACTTATATTTGCTTAGAAAACCCATATGGCGGCAAACCTACGTACTTACCCCTATGGGGTTTATGGGGAAAATAAAAAGAACACCATAACCGGATAAAATTTAGTATGTACATTCCATAGGTTGGGTTTAACTTATATTTACCAACAAAACCCATTTGGTGGCAAACCTACATACTCTCATCCCCATGGATTTTATGGGGAAATAGAAATTATGCCAAGATTCCATTGGAAATTCGCTGAGTACGCAGGTCTGCTGCGACGGGGGTATTTAGTTTTAGCATCTGAAATAGAAAATTGAGCTGATTTGCCTATTACTTCTCTAAATTGCTATTGAAAGTTCTTATTTTTAGCTCTCTACATTTTAATAACATAAAATAATCATGTTTATCGACCTTTAACACAACAACACAACTCTAAGCATAGGAATCATTAGGGTCAGTTTTGATTTTTGCAGTACCGTACTTTATTATTTTGGGGTTGGCAGTAAAGCGCATCCAAGCATGCTTTACCCCCAATTATAAAAACCAGTAGGCCAAACCCTCCTCGAACAATTACAATAAAAGTAGAGTGTCAGTTAAGTTTAAAAGTCCAAGAAATACTAAATATGGTGGAAAACACCGCTTAGCCAGTAAAATGTATAAATGATAATAGGCCTATTTATAAGTATTTAATAAACAACTTTTATTTGAAATTGTAATTCTTGAGATGCCTTGATCTTCTGATTAATGAGAGATGTTGTATCCTTGGGTAAAAACAGCACGGATGAATATTAAATCAGTGTGCGATGATGTTTTAAAAATTTAAGCATATTCTTGAGGGATAAAAAGCTATACACAAATTTACAAGCCAATGGTTGTAGTGTCATTTCTGTGGGGTGCTGTTTTCAAAAAAATATTACCTAAACTATGCAAACTAATGTAAATAATGTTTTAGTGCCTTAAAAGTGAGAAAGTATAATAAATAATTGCCGATTGTAAACATTAAATATTATTAAACATTAACTTAATTTATTATGAAGTGTGGAAATAAAAATTATTTTATATAATACTCCATTTGTTTTCACATTTGTGGTTCTCTAACAGCCAAAATTTAACAGGGCCTAAAAATAACAGGGGCTCATTAAAGTCCCAATAACCACAGTTATTGTAATCCCAAAGTCTACTTAGTCTGATGAGCGAAATTAAAAAATCTATATCCATAATTACCCCATCGCATCAGACTTGAAATACTCAGCAAATTTCCAAGGGAATTTGAGATTTTGTACTTTCCCCATAAACACCATAGGAATGAATGTGTAGGTTTCCTGCCATGGAATGTTGCCATGGAATTAACTAACACAAATGTTAGTTCAATTCAATTCAATTCAATTCAAATTTTCTTTATTTGTTCATGTACATATAATACATTAAATAGTGTCAAGCTTAAAACTAACTCAGTACATTTCAGGCATTTCAGAACACTCCAGATAATTTTTAGAAATAGTTAAGCAGTATTCACATTACTCAATTCATAAAATTCTTCCAAGGAATAAAATGCATTTTTTATTAAAAACAGTTTAAGTGATTTCTTAAACTTACTTCTACTTTCTATCTTAATTATTTCTTTAGGGATGTGTTTTAAAAATACAGAGCCGGCATAGGATGGTTTCTTCTTAAATAGCTCAGAGTTATGAGCGGGCAATACTATACTACTTTTATTTCTAGTATTGTAACCATGTATGTCCTCATGTTTTATAAAATTGTCCTTATTATTTTTAACATGCATTACACATTCTAAGATATACAAACTGTAAACGGTTAAAATGTTTTGTTCAATGAAATGCTGCTTTACAGACTCATCAAACTTTAAATTTAACATGGCTCTTAGAGCTCTTTTTTGGCCAACTAAAATTTTATTGAGGTTTTGTTTGGTTGTTCCTCCGTAAACACAGATTCCATAAGATACATGGGATTGAACATGGGCATGAAATACATTCTTTAAAACTGTTAAACTACAAAGGTAATACAGTCTTTTTAAAGCGTAAATTCCTGAGTTTATTTTTGCTAGAAGATGGTCAATGTGCAGGTCCCAGCTAAGATAATTATCAATATGAACTCCTAAAAATTTTGTTTTATCAACCTTATCTATTTGAGTATTGTCAACAAAAATATTAAACTCATGATTATTTCGATTTTGTTTTGTAGTGAATTGAATATAATTATTCTTTTGGAAATTCAATATTAAATTGTTAGAAGAAAAAAAATCCTGAAGTTGACCTAGTTCTATAAAGGAGCTAATTTCCATTTCAATGTCAGTCTTTGCAGACATTATAAGGTTGGAATCATCCGCGTATAGGATAAGTTGATTTTTTATGTCACTAAGTTTACTAAGACAGTTTGGCATTTCGTTTATGTAGCAAATGAATAATAAAGGTCCAAGTATGGAGCCTTGTGGCACCCCGTGTTTGATTGTTTGAGAACTTGATTGATATTTTACAATTTGATTTCCTTCCGTTTTTGATATTTCTACATATTGACTTCTGTTTTTAAGATAACTTTCAAACCAATTTAAGTAAAAGTTTTTAACACCTAGCCTATTTAAATTTTTAATAATTTTGTCATGAGATATACTGTCAAAAGCTTTAGATAGGTCCATAAAAATTCCAGCTACTATGCTTTTCTCATCGATTGATTCAATTAAGGATTCAGTAAATTTAATCAAAGCCGTATTGATGGATTTATCCTGTCTGAAACCATGTTGTTCTGGGCAGAAGAGATTATTGTCACTTAAATGTTTTACCAATCTTAAATACATTGCTTTTTCAAAAATTTTTGATATTGAAGGTAAAATTGAGATGGGCCGATAGTTTTGAATTTCTGTTTCTTCTCCCTTTTTAAAAACTGGTACCACTTTTGAAATTTTGAGTTGGTCTGAGTTGTTAGGTAAGGTAAAAATAAAATTGTATCAATATTTGGCACTTTTTAATTTTTCCCATAAACCACATGGGGTGAATATGTAGATTTTCTGCCATTTGGATGTTGTAAGCAAATATCAGTTAAACCCTACCTAGTGAATCTACATACCAAATTATACCAAGTTATGTCAATAAATAAGCGACATAAATAAAGTGCTTTGATGATTTCCCATAAGATCAATACAGGAAACCTATTTTTGGCTTTTCTCCGTAATCTGTTTAGCCTAATTAAAAATTCAAAATACGTACTAAATTGTCTGTTTTTTAAGGTCTTTTGAATGTTTTTAGTTAAAATTGTTCAATTTTGAAAATTGAGGTCCGAAATGCTGAAAACCCATTTTTGACCCTTTTAAAACCCCATAAAAACCCCGTTCCCATAACCCGATCATGCTGGTTCGGGAACTCAGTAATTTTAACTAGTCTATAAAATAAAATGTTACAGGTCAATCCCCTTACTAAGTAGTAAATCTGTGTCAAATTTCAACTTTTTATTTTCATGTCCAAAAGAGATATTGAGCTTCAAACTTTTGAAGATGTGAAATTTTTTATATACAAAATTTTTATTAAAAATCCATGAAAGTCTACAGTTTGTAACTTTGTTAATTTAAAGCACACATCAATACCTATCACAAGCTCAAATAAGTTTTTTATCCAGCTCCAGCCTAGTTAATTTTTTTTTATCAAATTCTCGTTAAATTTTAAGTTAAAAATTTGAATAAGGATATGGATTTTTAAAATGTTTTTTTTTTAATCTATGTTTATGGACTTATATTTAAGTTCATATCTTTTTGAAGAGATTAGGTTTTATTTGAATGTTGTAAGATGAATAGGAAAGGAGATATTTCAGTTTATGCAGAGCTGTAAAATAGCTGAAAAGCAGCATTTTTGACAAAACATTTTTGCCAATGGTTAAATAGCAATTAAAAGCAACTAGTTAAATAAAAATTTGAGGCAATAAAATAATGATTTTTGGTTCAACTATGTTAACCTCAATCTGAAAAGTGTGCTGATGATGCTCCTATGAAGAGGGGCGAAACAATCGTCCACTAAGGATTAATACAACTTGGATTGCTTTGACAATGAGTAATAATCATTAAAATAATTTTTGTCTGGACTACTTGATATGGATTGACATAAAGGCATAAAAAACTTCCCAATTTTTTCGAAATCTTTCTCCTTTTTGTGTGTCAAAATGTCCAATGTGAAATACTTGTGGTCAAATTTTTATGTGTTATGTTTACTATGTGTAGGAACTGGAAGAGGCACTCTTGACCGATGGAGCAGAAGACACTGGGAGTTCACTTTTGCAGGAACTGATTGTGCGATTGCTCTGCGGTTGTCTCGGCAACAATGGAATTTCCACATTCAACTATCAGATGTTCTTGCGGCGGCTCTTTCGCCAGAAATGCCGAGTAAGTATATCTGGAGACTGCAAAAATTATCTTTAATTGTGCTCCGTTGCCTGTTGACTCAGCAGTTCAGCATTAGTCATGTGAACCATTCTGCTGATACTTCAACCAGAAGTCCATTCAATAAATATTTTGAAAATTCAGTTACAAAGTTATTCTTCTTAACGGTAGTTTTAATTTTTTACTTTTGGTTTCTACCATTATCTTCAGCCTCCTTTTGAATTTTCCAATAAGACAGTACCTCTAATGTATTTTATTACAAAACAGTTAAGAGGCTAAGTAGGCTTATGAATTTGTTTACTACATCGTAAAAATTTAGATATAAGAAGACTTCTCAAATATTTTTTAAAATCTTGTCAAATCTTTATTTGTTTTAAAAATTCTTAGTATTTTTTTCATGAATAATAACCATTGTAAAGTAAATGTTTTACAAAAACTGGTGCCATGTAAAGGAAGTTTGAAGTTGAGATTGTGCCTAATGTTTTGAGACATTTTTGTGTTGTGTAAGTATATAAATATACTTGAAAGTTGCATTGTATTCCCATGCACTCTTTTTAATATGCTAAAAGAATTCTCAATCAAGACCACAATATCAAATACATTCATGCTGGTTGGCCCCAGATTTAATGTTATCTGCGCACTGAGCTAATTTCAAATAGAATTTGGTATTTTTTATTTTCCCCATATACACCATGGGAACGATGATGAAAATTTGCTGCCATGGGGATGTTGTAAGCAAATAGTAGCCGGCAATTCCTTCCCCGTGCACATTCATGCTAAATTGTATCAAATTCTGGTATTTTTTATTTTCTCCATAAACCATATGGGGGTGAGTATGCAGGCTTGCCGCCATATGGGTGTTGTAAGCAAATATAAGTTACACTCCACCTAGTGAATGTACGTACCAAATTTTATCATGGTCCCGGGCTTAGGTCTTGCCTTGACTACTACCGTAATAGCATATTTCATGTAGGGAAATTCGCTAAAATTTGATTTTACAAAAGGCCTGTGTGTTTAACCTGACTTCCTGAAGAAGTTGGTTTTCTGTGTCCCCATTTAATCATTTCATATTACACAATTTATAAGGCCTTCTAGAAATCCATTTATTTCTCAATTTAATCAATCTCGATGTTTTATTACTTATTATTATTATTATTATTATTTTTTTTTTTTAAGGAATATGGGAAAGAAAACCCCTTTAATTCGGACATCGACTTCCAGTTCCTGCCTCTTCGCACGAAAGTGGAAATCTTGCATGCACTTTGCGACTTCCGACTCGATGCAGAGGATGTTATGGACGTCCTTAAGGTAATCGAATCGCTTTCTTCGTTCATTGGGCTACATAGAACACAATAATACACATAGTTCACAAACCTCCAGGGCTTGTGTTGATAAATTAGGCCGAACTTTTTTCTGTAACAAATTCTCATTACATTTCTCAAATTGTCATAAGAAATCTTCTTTTAAATTTACAAAATTTCGGAAATTACAAAGAATTCACGTACAAAAAAAAGGTGACAGAATGGTTGATGAACATCAGAAAGTATGCAACAGATGCGGTCGTCACGTCCTGTTACAGATAGTCCCATTGTGTGACGAAACTGTGAGACGGTCACATATACTGAATCACTGAGACCTCACTAGGCCCGATGGGGTGGTTATCACAGTGTCAGGTTAACCCTTCTTATCTCTTCATATCTTTTTTCTTGATCACTTAAAAATATTGATAATCATCGCAATCAATTTTTCACTTGGTTCTTTGCACCTTATTTTCTCATACTTTGCCAAGTTAATAAATAAAATCAATTATTATTTTTATTCTTTCTTTAATCACACGGACGACCTGCAGTAATTTCAATGGCCCGTGCCTACGCACAGGCATCCTTGCCTATGTAGGCACCAATTCCAATCAATGTATTGTTAATATAAGATTAATTTTATGAGTAATTAAGCATTAATTTTAAGAGTAATTGGGTGTATGGTGCCACTGGCGTAGATACACCCAAAATAAAATAAAATAAAATGAACTAAATCAATTGTATAGTATGTTGTTTGTAGAAAATAAATGAATTTGAATTTTAGAAAGTACCTAAATACTCATATAATTTTTCCTCTTATATTTATAAATATAAATGTATATATTGTTTTGTTTAACCAATGTATACAGAACCGAATAAGTAGGGACATCCTTATGGGGAAGTGAGAACGCCGCCCCTGAAACACAGATAGCACCACCAAGAAGTAATTTTTATTCAAGGATCATACTGATTGGTTGAATGGAAATAGGTGGCTAGAATAATTTTGTAGACGTTTGTTATTGTTTCGATTTTTTGTAAACAAATACGCTCATTTTGACATTTAAGGTAAACTGCCTAAATGCCGTGAACATACCAAACGCCGTGATTCCTCACTTTACGTGCGAATACTGACGAAATCGGCAAACCGACGGCGAAATAACGACGTCATTTTAACTCAAAAACTCTTTGTTTACTACTCTGTGTGTTTCTTGGCGGGACGCGGCGGCTAAATTTTCGTCAGTTGGCGGTCAAACGTTGCCCGGTGCAGAAGTGCTTACTTTCTTAGCTTCTTTACTAAGGATACGGGAGAGCCAAATAAGTTATTGACGCTGTATATTTCATATAAATGGGAGTTTTTATCGATTTAAACATTGTTTATTATCTTTTCTATCTTAAAACTGCTTCATTAAGACGATTTCATTTCTGAATGTCTTTAAAATAACTGTCACGGGATTTAGACTGTGAATCATTCAGTTTTCAAAACCCTTGATAACGACCACGGAATTTGATTTTTATATGTGCCTGTTCAGTAATGCATTAAAATAGTTTTTTTTACGTTTCAAACAAGTTATAATTTGTGAAATTTTAGATAAAGAGCTAATTTATATAAATACTAAACTCCGTGGTTGATATTTTAACTTTTACTTAAGTAAATAACTCGTTTCTTGTCAAAGAATGTACTAAGACGTTTATTAAGCTTTGATTATTGAGGGTATTATTTATTTGCCTTTTCACTTATTTTTAATTGTAAAAATATATTTTTACTCAAAGCATTTTGCAGATAAGGATTTTAATAAATAAATTGTTTAAAATGTGATCTAACCTTTTTATTTCCAATTATCAATGGTCACGGGATTTGAATGACAAATAATGCATTTTTCAAATTCCGTGCTTGGAGTCACAGATTAAAGCTTTTGAAGAGGTGGTTTTTAGTAATGAAATATCTAATTTTTTCCACATTTTGATCCAAGTTTAGTTGAAAAAGTGTTAATTATAACACTAAAATACACAAATCCCAAAATCCGTGGTCGAAATTTTGGTATTAACATTACTGAAAACACGTTTGTTGTACAAGGTTTTTAACAAGATGTTTAACACATTAAAGCAATGTAGGAGTAGAAATATTGTCTTAACTTTTTAATGACCTTAAATATTTTGTATGTCAATGCTCTTTTAAAAAAATGTAGTTATTTCTTGAACAAAGATATAAGCATTGACTATGGATACTATAGAATCCATAGTCAATGATGTAAATACTTAGCAAAAAAAGTTCTCTCCTTTTCCAATAAATGTTGATGTAACTTACTTTAACTGCCTTTCTAATGTATTGTGTAAACTTGGATTTAATTTAAGAGGCTATTAATCTGGTAAAATGAAACGAATTTGATATAATATAACTTTTTTATTTGGGTTTCCTTTATTTTATTCCTCTATGAGAAGAAATTTTTACTGTATGCAGTCTTGACATCATATGCTTTAAACTGTCCTCAGCCTGTAAAAGACATTTCTTATATGGGTGTAAGTATTGTTTTAGCAATAATAAGTAGTTATATTGCTAAAGTAACATCTTAAAAAAAAAGTTTCTGACCATAATATGGGTACAGCAGGATGGTCACGGAATTTGGCTGACATATCACGGAGTTATGTTTCGTTCTCACGGAATTAACTTATGTAAATGGTGCAAAAATGACTTGCTCTCGTAAATATTTTATAGTTAATCACATTTTGAAGCTATTTACCACCTGAAAACAGTATATTGAAGGGGAAATAATGAGGAGTAAAAAAATAGTACAACATACAACATTACTTATGGAAAAAGGTGTTTAATGGTTGAAAAGAAACTTAACCAGGCTGAAGGATGCTTAAGGTCACGGTATTTAGGCAGTTTACCTTAAGAGGTAGAAAAAGCGCTTCCTGTGACAATAAGAAGAAGTAATCCTAGCATCAGCGCTTTATTTTACTCTGGTTTTCGGGGGCAAAACTAAAATTTTTTAACATGGGATGTCCCTACTTATTTGGTTCTGTATACATTGGTTTAACAAGGTTTTCACCTAATTAAGGTAGTTCAACCATTGAAGTCTTTATAAAAACAGCCTTTTCAGTATGTGAATAATTTGGGATGCTTGAATTTCAATACATTATGTCATAACTATAATTTTATGGACATTTGTTAATTTTTTTTGTTAATATCAGCATAAAATTAAACTATGTTTATAGTCAAACTTAAATTTTGTTAAAAAAACAACTATTCTCGCTACTATTTTTTACCTAACATTCTCCCAAATTATGCAAAAATTATAAGTTTATAGGTATCCTATAAATTTCGTAAACTAAAACCTGGCTAAAATATTTTTTGAGAAATTAAATGATTCCAGATTTTTTCTACCACTCAAAAGTACAAATAATTAGATAATTGTTAAGAATAAATTGATTTAAGAAATCAAAGTGAGAAAATAAACAAAGTTTTTGCGTCCTTTACAGAACTTGGACTCTGACAGTTTACGAGTGCATCCACTGGGCTATGATGAGAACAAATCGGCATACTGGTACTTCTATGGGACTCGGTTGTACAGAGAAGACTACCCTCACAGAGCAGTGAGTAAACTTATCTCACTTGGTGAATGTGGTTAATATATTAGATCAATATATTACATCAATATCAGAGCAACGGATTAATGCTCCGTAAACTGTCACTACAGAAGCTATCTGAATAAACTGAGTAATTTATTGAGTAAGAGATGGTATTTTCAAGCAATTTCTAATTTTTGCTCCAGCTTAAGTAAAAGTATTTAATTATCTAAATGAAAATGTTTTAGAGTTAAGGAAAATAAATGGAATATGTTATAAATTTGTAAAATACAGTAGTTTTTCTGTTCAGAACCCCCCTATTCCAGAATTCCGCCTAATCCAAACTTTTTTTGTCTACTAAATACAGATTTTTCTTTTCTTAAAAATGGGGAAAATTCTGATTGTCAATATTACATGGAATTTACTGTTATTAGACACTATCCCATCGCTATTGTGACTACTTCTCTGTTGTTTGATCATTGTTGACCAACATTATCACAATTTTCCATCGGTGTTTACTGTTATTCATTGCTAGCGAACGCTGTACTTCGATCCGATCGGCATTGAGTTGTTGCATCATACGCCCTTTGAAAAAATCACAGGAGTAACGAGTAAATATCCTGCATTAATTATAGATTCTGCATATTCTGAAAATTTGCTAAATCGAAAAGGGTCCTAGTCTCAGTTGGTTCAGATCAGAAGTATGTAGCTTTTAGTAGTGTACTATATTTACACTGGTTGCCAGTCTTAAGTTGTTTAATTTTGTTTAAGTGAAGGCTATTATTAGAGTACTACATAATAAGATTTATTTTATACAGGGTGTTTATGATTCATCCGGTTTTAATGGCATAGGGCCTATATCTCACTTATTACTCATCCCACACTAATAATTTAAACATGTGCTTAAAGAGCATGTTTTCAAGTTTTATATCCAGCTTTCCAATACGGTTCTCATTCTTGTCAATTTCTTGGGTGTTTACAGCATTTCTGAAATGATTACAATTAGTCAGGAAAAAACTTTTTTTCATTATGACTCAAGTTGATCTTTAATAACTGTCCAGCGTGAGTTACGGACTCATTTTAAGAAGAATCCTCCAACACACCAAAGCATTTTAAAGTGGTATTGGGAGTTTAAGAACTTTGGAAGTGTGTTGCCATAGAATCAATCAACCTCCCGATGCTGGCCAGTGTATGGGACAATTTACAGCATCATTTGGAAACTTGTTCCATGGCCAAGGGGATGGCACATTGAGCACTTGTAGGTGTATCTACGAATTTTCCTTTTTGGTGATGTAAGTTAGTTTACATCAGTATTTGTTTAGCTTTAAATGGTGAATAAAAAGTTTTAAAACCTGATTAATCATTTATAAACACCTTAACAACTGTGTGGCTTATTACATGTCACCAACAAATCATAATTGACACTTGGAAAGTTTTAATAAAAATTTGTGATTTTTCATAGAAAAAGAAAAAGAAGAAGGCGAGGGAGAAGAAGCACGGACGACGGGGGTCAGGAGAGAGCGAGTCAGAGCCAGAGATGGGCTGCGGCGAGTGGCAGGTGGTATGCTACACAGAGAGTGACTGGGAGCGGCTGGCGTACAAGATGGAGGACTCGCAGTGCAAGGAGGAGCGAGCCTTGCACACTGTGCTAGCCGAGGATTTCCTGCCCGAGATCCCACGCCTGTTTGAGGAGAAGGAGCGGCTGCAGAAGTGAGTCATCCTGCTGTACAGTTGATCTTTAAGAGTTTGGTTATTTTTCTCACACAAAATAGCATATCTCACACCAATGGCCGAAAGTGGAATTTTGTTGATGGAGATTATGTGAAACACAAACTAAAACAACCAGTTTGTGCCTTAAAAACATTAAGACCACGAAAGATTCTCGATAACCTAACATTCTTTGGTCCGTTGGGTCCCAAAATTCGATAATGTATTTTCTTTGTGAGTTCAATAGAGAGTGTGATCTTTTAACTGTAGACCATGAGCCGCCAATGCTCATAGTTTTGAGCCCCCCCCCCTAAATATACCCCCCCCCCCCCTAAACCCCCCCCCCCCTCCCCCCCGTGGGAATTTATGACTTATACTTTTTTTGTTGGTATTACCTACTAGATTAAGAATTCGGTTGTTTGCCTTTTTTAAATTACAGCATATTCCAGAAAACCAAGAAAAGACGGCCCAGGAGGAGTCAGACAAAATTTTTTAAAAGCAGCATAGGTCGAGTTTGGTGTAAAATTAAAGGTCCTACAGAGCAGAGTACAATGCCGCAAACTAGACTTCAAATGGATGACCGAAACGGAAATGGCAGGCAAACAAAGATTCCATTAAAATATATGGGCAAAACTTTAAAATGCAATAACTTTCTTTATACTCAACCTTTTAACGTCGGGTTTGCGGCATTGTACTCTGCTAATTGGGACCTTTAATTTGATACCAAACTTGACCTATGCTGCTATTTAAGAATTTTGTCTTGACTCCTCATGGGCCATCCCCCTTAAGGGGTAAAAAAGTGATAATGCCTTAAAAGAGTAGACATTTGGGGTAATTATTTGGAAATATTTAAGTAGAGAGCTTTATAACGACCCGTTAATTAATAAAATTGGCCAAGAAAACTGTTTGTAGATTTTATATTTTTCATGGTTTTTTTCGTATTTTTCGGGATATGCTGTAATTTTTAAGTGGCAAACACCTAAAACCATAAAGTACATGTCAATACAAACACAAAAATGTATATGTCGAAAATTCCCACCGGAAGGGGGAGTATATGTTCACACCTGTCAGCCTCTACTCTACTGTGAGTATAACTGTGATGTGAATCTAATTTGTATTTCTATTTAGTTTAACAAACTAGAGATCGTCCACCGATGTAAAATCAACCAAAAGTTCATTTGATCCTGACCCAATTAGGTTTAAAATATTTTAGAACTGTTTAGAAACATCTGGTATTCCCGTTTTGCTAGCATTTGTTATTCAGGGTGTCTAGCAGTCGGGAAAAGTCAGGAAGTCGGGAATTAGCATAGAAATTAAATAAAGTCGGGAAAGGTCGGGAATAAACATATAAATCATAACAAAGGATTAAACATATAAATCATAACAAGGTCGGGAATAAACATATAAATCATAACAAAGGTCGGGAAAATTAAGTAATAAACGAACTAAAGATATAAAGTTGAACATAATTCAATCACAAAGGAAAGGACGTCTGGTTCTAGGAAGATAACAAGACAATTGTAATAAGAGAGGATAGATGAATGCGGAACATCTGCCAATAAGAGCTATTGTTTTGACATCAGGCCGGCCGGCGATCGCTTATCTGATTTACAACCTTATCAGTTCCCTAGTACAATATATTCGGTTTTTGATCTAATTGTCTACAAAAACAAATTATAGCTCATTTTTTCCGTCTGATTTTCATAAATTGAATAAAACTTTAATTAAAGTTGTATGACCTATGGTTCAACCGATATAGGTAAATTAATGTTGTTATTATGTTGTTTTCAATAATGAACTCAAAAATACTGCGACAGTCCTTATATTTTATAAATATAGTGTATAAAATAATTATTTTACTGAATTGAAGCTAAAAATTATTATCTTAACAAAATGCATTTGTATAACACATAATAGCTAGTAATAAAAAAAATGAGACATGGAATAATAAAACATTTCTTAAGCCATAATTTTATGGGGTTTCTAAACTTTTTTAAATGGTTGGATTTTATTCTATTCTCCCACATATTTCATCAATTCCTACAAAAATACAATAGTCAAAGTTTTTATATTTTAGTTTTAGTTTTTGATTAACATTGCAAATGTGCCCACTAAAATGGTTGTATAGCTTTTTTGACACTTTTAGATAAAATATAAGGCCCGTCATACATCAGTCTCCCCACATAAGTCGACGAATGGCCAAAAACAGGTGGGAAGGGTTAGGGGGGAGAGGGGGTACTTTTCCAAAAACATCGAGCTTATGTCACATGCAAATTTTCCAGCTGATAATCCAATAATTTTAACTGAATAGTAGTGCAAATTCATTCGTCAAGTTAAGTGGTGAGGGTTATATAGTAGGATAGACTTTATATATTTTCTTGCAATAACCAACTAGTCTTATTTAAAAAGCATAAATGTGTAAAAGGCGGAAAATAGGCATCAGCCTAATTTTAGATGGTAACCTTGTTGTTTCATGTTTACATCTAAGACAAACCGAAAAAGACTGACAACCGACAACCGGTTTGAGTGAAAAACCGAACCGAAACTGAACCGATAAATTTTGTAACCGACCCATCACTAGTATTTATATAAAATGCAAGGTCTTGAAATTTCGATAAAAATCTTGAAAAGTCTTGAAAAAGCCTATAAAATAAGCTTGTAACAATTGCTAGACACCCTGTTATTGCAACAGCTGTCAAAATGCCATGATTCAATTCGTCTTTCCGTAAGATTAATACTGAAACCTGGGGGTTCATGAAAATTACAATGGGTTTCTGCTCATCTACAGGACTCAACCTTTCTAACAATATGCACAGATTTTTCCTACGATGTGCACAAGCTGAGGAAAAAGGAAGAAAAGAAACACGCTTGCCTACTATTATATTATGAGCAAAAACACTTCTTGATGGTTACAGTAGACTCCTCTTGATCATTGGACTACTGCAAGCCAATTTCCAAATATCAGAATTTATTAATAACTTCCAGAATCAGAGGAAAAATAAAGACAGTGTTTCTTACAGACAGTTTGACCTAAATATAGAAATAATTTTTGATAAACTACGATTCAGTAAATTTTTCCATAAGTGAAAAATTTGTATTGTTACAGCATCAAGCAGTTTAATTCCATCCGAAATATATACAGCCATGTGACTGACTCATTTATATGGTATCTGGTGTAACAATTTAAAATTGTTTAAAATTGTACGCTAGAGGCTTGAAATTTGGCATGCCAAGTATCTAAAACGTGCAAATTTATAATTTTAACCTCCTGAAAAAATTTAAAATTGCGGACTTCTGAATCTGTGATTTTAGTTTTTCAGCTATAGTGGCCAAACGCTTCATCCTATCTAAAATTTGAGAACAATACTACGATGAATAATTGAACTATCTATTATTTTGATCGTATGATTTTTATCATCTCGTACTGTTAAACCTCCAGAGCGTTTTTATGAAACCCCGTTTTCGGTTTTCATGCTCTGGCGACTAAATGGATAGTCCTATATAAAATCTGATAGAATGACTTTGAAAGATCTTGTAAAGATCAACAATTTAAGTCCAGTAGCATTTTGCCGTACCTCATTCCATTTACTCTTAAAATCAAATTTAATGTATTTACAGCTTTGAAGGTTTGAGTAGAGCATAATTGGTGGTTTTAGTCCAACAGTAATGTCACGCACATCGTAAAACTGATAACTTGAGCTCTAAACGAGAACTTTAAAGGAGGGAACTAGGAAGGGGGCATGAGGGCGGTGCCCCCATTGAGCTGGAGGCGAGTAACTAGCCTATACAGCACTCTGACTCCCAACAACTGGAATTTTCTTTTTGATCTCTGGTATTAATAGAGTTATTGCATTGAGTTTATCCTCTCCAACATAAAAATTATTTCAGGTTTGTTTCTTAGTTTACTTGAGGATATTTAAAGTTCAGTGTTTATATTCACAATATTACCATAGGACAACGTGCTCTCAGTACTTGTTCATTTCACTGTTACTTGTTGTTTGGCTACTAAGACCCAATCTAAAGAGACCCGATCTTGGACAGTACATAAGCTACACAAGGCCTCACACCCATTCTATTCTTATCCGTGATTCATATTGATTGGCCTTAAAAAATACTCTAATAGCGTTGGCGTCTTAGAAAATAATCAAGTGTGTTTTCTTTGTTTAACTTTATAGTTTGATAAGAGTTTGAATCATAACTGTGTATTATATTTCCTAACAAAGCTTTTAAGCAAAGTGTTCTTCCTTTTTTTTTTAGAAAAAGGTTAATGGAGATGCAACCTCGAAGACAGTCATCACGCTTAGAAAAATTGAAACACCAAAAAGAAGAAGAAAAGAAGGCTCAGGAACAAAAAGATTCAACTGAGAAAAATGAAGCAAAAGAAAAAGAAAGGAGAGAGAGGCAAGTATCTTTAGTTATATGTCTCATAGTCTTTAGTGTAACATGTTCACTAGGCACCGGTTTAACAAAGTTTTCTCAAACCACAGAACAGCTGGCTCTTTTCTCTGCGATTAAATTGTGTATCAAGAGATACCAGACTCTATCAGAGGTTTGCTAATATTGTAGCGGTCTATAGGAAAATAACTTGGTGGTCTCATTCATTCGTATCCCGATCAACTGGAGGGGATTTTCTTCGAACATTGTGGTTTGCCACATTAATAGGAGCAGCTCTGGTAGTAAACTTACCAAGCCACAATTTTGTTATTACCTTTTAATGTTTTTTTGTTGGAGGTATTTTAGGAGTTATTACAGTTTATTCATCATTATCACATTTCATTAAACTATATTCATTAGTTTTTAATTTTTAAAGACAGACTCAGTGTGTCCACCAAACCAATACCTTAAATTTTATTTTTGTATACCACTTTGGATTTCCATTTCACACATTTATCTCTGTATGCATCTCATTAGTATAACATGGAGGTGGCATTGCAGGGACGCCAGGCGGGCGCGGGAGCACAGGGCGATGCTCCGGTCGAGGTCGCACACCAACTCAGAATGCAGCTCCAGCAGTCAGGCGGACAACGCCAGCAAGCCGCGCGGCCGCCAGACAAACAACTCATTGTCCTCCGCCACCGGCCAGATCATCATTCAGCCTTCGCGCCAGAAGCTGCGCACCTCCCAAGTGTGAGTGTTGCTTTTCTCTAGTGTCAATGTCAAATTTAGTTTTAATTTGAGTACGATTGTCTTAAAAGTGAGGGGTTTTATTTTTAGAATGGCTTGATAATCTTATCTGTGTAACATTTTGTCAGTAAGGGTCAAATTAATATTGATCACTTTGAGGAAGTTCCTGAAAATTTGGCTCAGAAGTCAGAGAAATGTCGTAGATTTTATTTCAAATATAAAATATCACCAATTTGCGTATCAGCTTGTAACCATTTCTTATCTTTAAAAAAAATTGGAGAAAACTGCAGAAAATTTTCAAAGGGCGCTTCCCAAAGTTACTATATATTTGTTATATTTAAAGAGTATATTAGTTTTCTTTCCCTAAGAATGGGAATCACAAGACACCATATTTAAACTAAATTGTAAATGCTGAAAACCCCTTAAATAAAATACTGATTGCAATATCCACTCTTGTTCTATATGTATACATTTTTTTTAAAGTCAAATTGTATGTTGCTAAATTGGTTAGGCCTAGCTGTTTAATTGTACATCCAGTCTCATAAAAGAGCTCAGGATTGATGACAGCTACATGTTTGTAGATAAATTCGGACTACAGTACACTCTCGTTCATCGGACTCGGCGACATCGGAACTCCGCTTCATCGGAACTGAAAATCTGGATACTGTATTATTAATTTTCTTTTACTTACGAAGTAAATAATTTTTTCGTTTTAGCACCTTCAATTTTTATTCGTTCTATCCGCACAACAGTGAATTACATTTTGCATCAAAAGTCATCAGGCGTTTTCCATAATCTGTACCCATCGATGTGATTTACGAGGCCGTGGAGTATTCGCACAAAAATATAAAGAGGAAGGGGCAGGAAGTGAACATCCGTTTCGACCGCTTCCCAAACTGTCATTCAGTCAGTCTCGCGTCGCGACTGCACCTGTGTTACGTGGAAGTCAACTGCTGGAATATGAGTGGAATATGAATATGGAACATGAGAATAAAGATTTTGGATCTTTATTTCCTGCGTTGTTTTAATTCCTATAGGTTCATTGTTACCATGTTCAAAGTTTGAGTGCCTTATTTTCATAAAATCTCTTGTGTTATCTAAAAAACAAGAGTGAATACAATCACGATAGGTCATTATATGGGCGGAAATGATGACTCACGTCGGACTCCGCTTCATCGGAATTTTTTGACATCCGAACCGGCCGTCCGCCACATTAGTTCCGATGATCGAGAGTGTACTGTACTTTAAAGAAAATTCAAAACATTGTTGGCTGTTACTCTGATTCAATCAAAGTGAATACCCTAGATTTAAAACTTACATTAGGAAAAATGTAGCTTAAAGTCCGATACATGTCGGAGAAAATTAATTTTTTTTTTGTACAGTTTTGCGAATGAAAACTTGGAACTTTGAAGTAACCAATCCAATAAGTTTTGTTGTTGATAAGATAGTTGTAGATTTAAAATGACTACCAGCATTCAATAAATACTCATTTTTTTACTTCCAAACAAGCAGTACTTGTTTCAAGAATTGAAGTACTACCTTGTTATATTTTATGTCTCTCTTTCCTTGGGATTACTTCTTGTGCTCCACATCTGTAAACTTGGAATTTACCAAAAGTGATTTTATCAGAACAATAACAAACTTAAACAGCTAACTAGAACATCTAACTTAGCTAACTTAGAAATAGCTAGAAGTAGCTAACTTAGAACAGCTAACTATAAAAAGCTGACATTTACTCTTCCATAAGAATTGCATGTACTCTCATCCAAAATCCTCCAGATATAATGAAGGCTTATTTCCTGGAGATAGAAAAGAGTAAGGCGCATGAATATAACCCACAAAATATTGAAAAATTTGAGGCAATTATAACACATACAGGGTGGTTATAAAGTCCCTTCCCCCCTAGGATTTTTCTACAATTAATATTAAAATCGATTTAAAAAGACGGGATTCATTGTATACGTACACACTCTAACTTTTGTAGTAATTTAAAATTTTGGGAGTTACCTGAGGTCTAAGATGTTAGGAGTCAACTTCAAAATTCCTTATGAGAAGCTAGTCATGCGACATATCAAATAACACTGCCTTTTCCCCCCTGAAAACAGTGGTGCGATCTAAATTCAAAAGGGTTATACCGTTTTCAAGATATCTGTAGGTCTAAGATGTAGGAGTCGACGGTAGAAATTTTAACTAGAAGCTAGTCATCGCGACATGTCAAATAACACTTGCCTTTTCCCCCTGAAAACAGTGGTGCAATCTAAATTCAAAAGGGTTATAACCGTTTTCAAGATATCTGTAGGTGTAAGATGTAGGAGTCGACTTAAAAGTTTTAACTAGAAGCTAGTCATGTGACATGTCAAATAACACTGTCTTTTCCCCCTGAAAACAGTGGTGCAATATAAATTCAAAAGAGTATGTGTACCATTTTCAAGATATCTGTAGGTATACAGATTGTAGGAGTCGTCTTAAAAATTTTAATTAGAAGCTAGTCATGCGGCATGTCAAATAACACTTGCCTTTTCCCCCTGAAAACAGTGGTGCAATCTAAATTCAAAAGTGTTATGCCCGTTTTCAAGATATCTGTAGGGTCTAAGATGTAGGGAGGTGGACTTAAAAATTTTAACTAGAAGCTAGTCATGCGACATGTGACATGACTCCTACATCTTTAGACCTATAGATATTTTGAAAACGGTATAACCCTTTTGAATTTAGATTGCACCACTGATTTTCAGGGGGAAAAGGCATTGTTATTTGACATGTCGCAATGACTAGCTTCTAGTTAAGATTTTTAAGTCGACTCCTACATCTTTAGACCTACAGATATCTTGAAAACAGTATATAACACTTTTGAATTTAGATTGCACCACTGTTTTCAGAGGGAAAAGGTAGTGTTATTTGACATGTGGCATGACTAGCTTCTCATAAGGAATTTTGAAGTTGACTCCTACATCTTAGACCTCAGGTAACTCCCAAAATTTTAAATTACTACAAAAGTTAGAGTATGTACTTATACAATGAATCCCGTCTTTGAAAATCGATTTTAATATAAATTGTGGAAGGGACTTTATAACGCACCCTGTATAACAGGTGCAATAACAAGAGCCACTAAAGAAAGCTGTCCATGAATCTACTAAAGAGAGCAGGGCGTTGTATTCCTGTTAATGGTTTGTCTGTTGAAAACTGAACAAAATAGGATGAAAATCATGTAAATAGTTTGTAACGGTGCAATTCACGGTGGGGGTTACAATTGCACACTACAGCCTCGAAATCGCTCAATCGAGTTAAATGTCCAGGGTTCTAAATTGATTTTGGCTAATTAATGTAGCCCATTTGAGGGCTCAGACGTAAGGTAAAATGAACATTCTAGTTCTCAAAGTAAATCCTTAGCTCATCATAGTCCTGGAATTTGGAAAAAAAGTAAATTTAGATTCCCCCGGTGAAATTCTAATTAAAATAATAAAACTAAAATAAGCCACGCAGCAAAATGAAATAAACGAATTCTTCAACTAAAACGCAAGTATCAGGATTTCACCTTCAAGTTATCGCCAATTAATAAAATTGGGTTTATATTTAATTAATTTAAATTACAATTTTAATATCAAATTTTATTAATGACAGAGCAATGGGTTTTCCAGGAGCTGTTTCCCCCCGGGCCTAAAGCCGATAAAAGACAAGTGTTTATTTAACAAATTATTTTATTCAAAGGGTTAGTTCACCCTTGGGCCCTACGGCCTACAATGGACTGGTGTAAAACGCTTTGAAATAAAATACAATATCGTACTCCAGTCAACCACGCGGTCTACCGTCTAACAAAGAACTCTTCAAGAGTACGTAAAACGCTATTAAATTAATTCCTCGTAAAAGTTATTTTATTACGTTAATTAAAAGCAAAATTATATTAACGAGTCTGAATTATAATGTACTACGCTGACTTAGACAATTACGGTAACCGTACCTGAGCAGTTAACGCTGAATCGCTTTGTCGGACGTGCCCCGACGTCTATTTTACTATTCAATACGCTCGCTTCACTCTCGCTCAACGCTGGAGGAGAGGAGACGGGTTCTTGCCGGCTACTCGCCTGGCCAATGGACTGACGGGGCCCATGTCCCTCGAGTCGAGACGATGGCTCTCTCTCTCCACCACCGCCCGCGCATGCGCGGCGCGCGGGTCACCAAGTAAAAGTCGGAACAGCTGATTCCAACCGGCGGCGGCCAATGTCAGCTGATCCTCGTGACGAGGCGAATTCAAACCGCCGCCGAACGGCTCACTTCAATAATTTAGACCCTTACAAGTTTTAATAAATGTCAATAAGAATAAAATGTGTCATAATTATTGTCACATGTGTAATTTTCAATTTCAAATCGTGGGTTGGCGTTTCAAAAGAAACACCCTGTGGTTAGGCTCCAATATTTGTTGCCATAGAATGTTGTTTAACATAATTATTTTATTCATTTTATTCTTATTTTATTTTCTTTGGTGAGGTGATTATTATCTGAACAAAACCCACGCCCAAAACAGCAAACAGCAACTTCAGATAATTATTTTACTTTACTATTGCAATTCTTTTCCTAATTTTAATGTTCAGATGTTTTCATTTGTAGTAGTGTATAACAAAAGGCCTCAAAATTACACATCTTTAAAATTGGATAATATTTGTAAAAACCACTCCATTTTTCTATCTAAATTAGCCTATTAAAAAATAGCAATTTCATGAAATAGTTTTTCATTTCAAGAACCTTTAAATATCTGTTGAAATTAAACTGGTCATAATTATTTTAATCTCTTTCAAAATATTAGTGATGTTCATTGAATACAATTTCAGTCTTCATTCGAATGGGGGCGGCTTACGAAGAAAGAAGATAGACAAACTGACTTTCAATGTTTTTAGTGATTTTTTCCTTAAAGGACAACTACAATGTGATAACAAATTAGTGTGTTTGAATGCCACATCTTGTGTTCCTATTGTCCTCATTCCATATGTGTTTATAGTTAATTGTAGAAAACTAAGTGGTTTTTAGATTATGTAATGGGTTAGAACTTGAAATTACAAATCGAGTCTTTTTAGAAGAGGGCCTCCACTAATAAAATTTGTCATACACAAATTAATTGTTTACAAAATAGATTCCAGTGAAGATGTGGTCACAGATAAATGAAAAACATCCGCTCTATGCGCATAAGGAATATCAGATTCGGTGGACACGTCTTATCTTATTAGGCCGTTATCTTATCTCAAGTCGCCGCGTTGCCTGTTCTGGCCAGCCTTGCATTGGATTTTTTAGTGTCAGACTTCCGAGAAGATGGTCACTTTATTAAATGTTTAACATTATGTTGTCTACTAATCTATTACTGAACTACTCTAAAATCCCTAAGCTAACTGGATTAACCTAACCAGTGTATTGGTCAATCGACTTATTGGATGGTCGCATTTTGCGATTGGGTAACGGTTGATGATATACGGTGTTAAAACGTTGAATGGGAAATTAGTTGGGCACACTTTAAAAGTTTTCAAACTATTTATAGCACTGTAGTCTACCAAAACGTATTAGGTAATAACCTATTACGGCTTCAGAAAATGTTAATAGTGGAGGCCCTCGTCTAAAAAAAGAGATGCTACAAATTTAAATCAATATAAGTTTGAAACCATTTATGCTAGATCTTAATTATCTCCCAAGTAAAGGTTACAGTTATATTTATTTTTCTGGGTTGAAAATAAACTGTTAAATCTGTTAAACGGCTTGCTTTAAAATTATATTTTATCACCACCATTGTAATGTCAAAACTTTCAATACAGTAACATGTGGATTTATAAGGAATGTATTTTGCAAACAGTTCATAAAAAAATGACGAGTAATTTTTTATGATGATTATTCATGAATGTGACGTTTTATATGTTTGAATAGTCACAAAATTTATGGAAACACTGATGACATAGTATTAAAACTTAAATTTTACCATTTCTTTAGGCAATGTGAACAGTTATATCGTTTATAAGTTTATTATTAGTTTACTATCATATGGTTTATAATAAAGTAGGCCTATTGGACTTTACAAAAAAGAAAGATAATAATAAAAGGTTTTATATGTATTTCCATTTATTCCATTCCAGTTGTCTATCCAATCAACTTATTGGTATACTTTCGCTGACTCAGAGTCCAATTTAATTTGCCAGAATCTGGAATTTGTATCTAATTTGTGAACACTTGAGATTTACCAATCTGACCAAGTGTTTTTTTTTTTTTCAATCTCAGGCATTAAGAATTTTTGCCTCCTTAAGTTCTTGTTTAAGTCTGTTAAATCCACGCATAGTCGCTGAGCACCATTCCATGGGCTCTTCCACAGGGTTTATGACATCTAACTGAACCTTGCTTTCAAGTTCTGACTTAACTTTATCACACAGTGGTACATTCCTGGGTGTACTAAGTGTTACTGAAAGTGCATTAAGACAATTATGTATTAAAATTTAACTGTTATAAAACACATTCAAAATGTTTATTTTCTTATTCTTTTGTGTACACTTTATTTTCATTTCCTTTTTTTATTCTTGGTATTTCTTCTTGGCTTTCTTGTACATTTGATTTGTTATTTCTTCATAGTTCATAGTTCTGCATTTTCACATTTTTGTACTATTTTTTTTCATATTGGTGAGAACTATAAACTAATTGTTAAACATGTAGAAGCATAACCTTTGGCATTTTAAGAAGTTAAATGATTTAGTTATAACAAAAATAAATCAATTAAATTAATCATAGTAGTGAGTGTTTTACAATCAAAAAATTATGTTTTTGCTTATTGTTCAAAACATAAAGCTCATTAGTTGATGGTTAACACGTTCACAGCTAGCGTTGCATTTATACAACATGCCTACCCTGTGTCAGGAGCTAGCGTTGTAAAAGTACAACTCTGTGTTATTGTTGACAAATGGAACCATTTTGGATTCAGCAGTAGGGCGATGTGCTTGCTGCTGTTGTCGCTCTTAGGGAAGGTATTTTATGACTTTTCTGCACTATTAGTTTCCGGCATCCGCCATTTTTATAATTTTTATATGTACGGTATATCAATTTATATATATTTATTTTTATAGTCCATTTTATTTTATTATTGTTCTTACCCTTATTTAATATAAACCTTTCATAGGAAAAACTTTTACACATATGTATAAGTGATTTTGATTGAAAAACTTCATAAATGAACAACAGACTTTCGGGTAGGTTGGTTTGGTTGGATCCTAGTATAATAAAAATAATATATTGTAATTTTCATTATCTTTACGATAAAATACTTTAGAGACATATTTCTGAGTAATTATTAGAGAGTGGTGCAAAAGTGGAGGGAATATTGTGTGCGTTTCTGAGGAAGAAACGCCAGGAGCAGGCATTGTATTTATACAACGCATTTTCAAAATGGTGGGAACTCCCTGTTTTTAAGTCTGAGGACCTCAGTTCATCTATATCCAACTTATTATAGCTAATAGTAAGTGAAAATACAACAAAGAAAATTCAGCATATAGCAACATAAATTGTGTGAATTTCAGCAGTGAACGTGTTAAGATATAAAAACCTATGTGTAAACAAATATTAATATAAATTGTAATTTTAAATAAATTCAATCATCCAGGTTATAATAAGTAAACTCTCTTTATAGTATAACAATGAAAATTTTATCCAAGAACCAGCTGTTAAATATTTATTTTAGTGCTTTGAAAATAACTGCGACCTTAGTATTCTTGCTTTCATTTGTTATCTGTCAATGATCATAGAGTTGAAGTTGTCTGTTATATTTACTAAAATACTTCGTAAATCAGTACTGGTGTCAGATTTCACTGTAGGATATGGATCACCTGGAGCAGTAATCAAATCAACAAAATAACGTCTTAGATTGGTCTAAATAAGGTTTAATTTTCATTTTACGAAGTTGCAAGGCAAATTTCGATGGATACCATATTTTTCTTATCATCTAGGGGCCATAAGAAATCTATTGACACCAAAACTACCATGATCCGTTCAGTAATTTTCTCTCTAGACCCTCAAATGCACTCTTTTATTGTATAAGATACACCCTAGTACATAATATGTTAAACTGTCAGTCCAATGCATAATATGTTACTGAATCTAGAATAGTAACATTTAGTAGCATCTTCAGGGAAAAATCAACTAGGATCTGTTGCCTCTTAGTGTATTTTAAGTATTTGTCAATATCGACTGAAAGAAAATACAATCAAATCAATGCAATTCTCTAATGTTTATCACTTCATCAGTGAGTGTTTTTAAGTCTAGTCTTGCTTTTGTCCTTTTAAAAGTTTCAAGTTTGGCTATATAAAAGAAGTTTCTGTTAAAATGCAAATATGAATCCATTGACTTCTTAGCTTTGTAGAACAGGGTTCCCATTCAACCGAAAAAAACCTGGAGTAAGCCATGAATTTTGTCCCAAAACCTTGAAAACTGTTCTTTTGTTTAAAGTAGAACCTTGATTGACACTAGGGGTGTGCGAGTACTCGAGTGGTCGAATAGTTGTGGTCGAATACTAGCACTATTCGGCTCGGCTCGAGGTTATGCCAAACTATTCGAGTGGTCGAGCTGAAAATAATTACAGAAGCAACAATTCCACAAAAGAAAAAGAGTTAAGAAGAAAACTCTGTACTAACAATTATTTGATTTATTAATTAATGGAAAAACGCAGAGAAACACGGCAATTATAATTGAGCTGTGTGATCGCAAACAGGGTTAGGGAGGCAAGACGATGGCAGGTGCGGGGCGGGGTTTGTTTACGACGCAATAGGACCACGCTAATGACCTTGACTGGTGGAGTCAACACACACACGCACGCACGCACTCTTACATGCACCCACACACACACACACACACACACACACACTCTCACACACCCTCGCCCAAAGAAAGGTCCTATTAGTTTCCACTTCATTGTGTAATTATCGTTTTGATTCGTGTGCTGTTCAGTGACCCTTAGTAATTTTGGGTTATATTCTGCAAAACAACACATTTCAAAATGCATTTGATTTGCATTCCAAGAAATGTTTTGATAAGTTACATTAACATTTTATTTGACAAATTTATTAGATTAATTTGGTAACTAAACATTTAAAACAATTTATTGTTCTTAAATTTTTACCACTTAGACAAAAAGATGAACAATAACTTGTTTTTGTTTGCGTGCTCTTATCTTGAATAAATTATCCCAAGCGACCCTCCCCCTCACCCAGCGCCGGACCCTCCCCCCTTCACCTTACCCACCCATCCCAGCTGACAGATGCCAAACAATAGAACACCTGACCTTGGTTTTTTGTCCACATTGGACCCTTTTATTATCCCTTGTTCACTCAATTAGAAGATTTTTTAACCGTGGTTTTGGGTTATCCGGGATCCTTCAACCAGTCATTACCTCGGTTAATCGGGAGTTGACTGCGTTTTACTTTTTTCATTTAATGGGCAAAAAATGGCCTTTTGGGAAGATAAAAGATAGTATTTTTACAAAAAAACTATCTTTTTTTTTTTTTTTTTTTTTTTTTTTTTTTTTTTTTTTTTTTTTTTTTGCTGTCTGGGCTTGGCTTGGCTCGGCTCGGCTCGAAACTCGAATATTTCATTACCAGCTCGGCTCGGCTCGGCTCGACCACAAAATTCACTATTCGCACACCCCTAATTGACACACACGGCGAGCTATTACTCTCTCAAAATAAAACAATGCATCTCTCTGTACGGCCCCGCAAATGTGATACTTTTCGCTATGCGGCATTTAAGGTGTGACGTCAAGGAGTAAAAACATAACTTTATCAGTAGGAATGGTAATAATACAAAGTTATTATTTCTATTTATGATGTCACACATTCAACGGCACACAGCAAAAAATCGTATTGTGTGAATGAGTCAGATGGAATCGACTGCATGGCGTGGCGCATCGCCCGGCAGCGGGAGGCATTTTCTCATAGAAAGATGCATAAAAGAGATGAAAGATTGCTGTTGTTGTGTGTGCATTTACAGTCTTGGTTACGAATGGTATTTAATCTATAAAGGCCTAATTTTCGGCTGGTAATTATTATTTTCCATGCAAAATGGTTCATTTTTAGACTGTGAATTCCTGGATTTTGAAATTTGCAAAAACCCTGATTTTATTTTTCAAATTGGAGTGGGAACCCTGTAGAAAAATAACGTAGCAACTGACAATCTTGTACCAGCTAAGGATTTCATTAAATGGAGTGACAATATTGTAGAAACTGGATTGTCTGTAGTAACACCATTAAAGAAAAAGGTTTTAACATTAAAATGAATCTTTTACTAGGCTTAATAAAAAAACTGTACTTCATAATATGTTGTTTGGGTTTTTTAGATATTAGATCAAACTGTTTTAGTTATTAGAGTTACGGTAAATTAACAGCTTGTATTTTTACTGTGATCTTTAAGCTGGATTGCCATAGTCAACTTAATGTAGTTGCTGTTAAACAGCGTAGGAATGACAGAAGACCAAATGTTGTAAACTATGGTTGTAAACTAAATATTCCTGAAAAATACAGTTGTATGGATCCTTGTTGTTTCTCATTGTCTCTATATGAGTACACGGATAACCGCTTGACAGAGGGGTTAGGTATTTATGTTGGTATGTTATATTTTATGTAATATGCCAGTTTGGTGGATAGTGTAAATTGTAAATTAATTTAAAAAGTAAATCTCTCTGTTTTACAATTTGCAAATTTAATGTGTAACTTGGGAATCTACAATTTTCTGAGATTAATTTCTGAGGTAACCCTTCCAAAAAAGTTTTTTTTTATGTGTATTTACAAAAGATTTTTCTGGTGGATAAGGTGTGTTTTGGACATCCCCATTTTAAAAAGTCATTAGAACCATTCAAAATCAAGGCATGTGTCAATTGCAATTGCGGTATAAATCTTTCATTATTTAGTAGGGGCCTCCTTCTAGAACCATCTTAAACCTAGGTTTACATGTGAGAGTTTTTAACCCTTGGAGGGATTGGGACGCTCAGGAGTTTCTCGTAGAAGTGTTTAGGCGAATTTTCCGTTTACAGGAAAAGCCTAAACTCGCAAGATCCAGCTCTCGGAGAGAATTAGTTACTCTCAGATTGTGACGACGAAGTAACTCTCAGCACCATTTACACAACGCGTATCACTCGCAAAAACTCTCACGTGTAAACCTGACTTAATACATTTCACACATAAGATATTTTAAATACACCTTGAAATTTAAGACCAAAACACCCATGCAAGTAATGGGTAACAGAGCAGTTCAATAATTATTTCAGGGAAGAGGTTTCCAAGTAATAATAATAAATTAACACAGATTAATTGAAAATTTGAAATTTGTCCAATTTTAGTCAATTTTCTGGCTGCAATGGAACACTGTCACTGTTTTGTTTTGTTTTGCAATGGAACACTGGCTGTTTTACTAATCACTGTAAATGGTTTTACTGGCTGTTTGACTAATCACTGTTGGAACAGTGATTAGTCAAGGGCCCCCTTCGGTTAAAATATAAAAACTAGTTTATAGGTCATAGATGTAAAATGCTAGTCTAGATTGTTTAAGAAATAAATCGTTTAAACATAATAGAACGTTGTTGAGCAATTTTTTCTCCTACTTCCTTTTTCCAATTTTACTAATAGTTACTTCATTGTAATTATTTGTGTATTCAAATAATCTATGGTAAATTTTGTTCATGACATTCATGCAAAAGCTAAAATGAGAACACCCCTTTACATTAGTTTGTTGCACTAAAGAAACAGTCATATTAAGGGTACTCCTTATCTCCCAGGGAATACTGTCATAGAATCTTCTCCCAGTAGTTTTAAGAAGAAAACACAAAGTTGATTGATGGTTAATATTCAATACTCATTGTTGATAAATATATGTTAACCGTTTGTATAATGTTACATCATCGAGCCCTTCAAGTTATATTTTGACAGCACAGTACACTGCAATTAATAATTAATCGTAAAGTTTAACATTCCCTGTTTTGGTTTTGTTAGTGAAGTCGTTTTGATCAATCTTTTTACCATGTCACAGTACTACATTTTTTAACCAGAAAAATGGATTGTAACTCAAAATATAGTTTTCTTTTTTTTTAAGGCTTAACAAATTTTAGTTTTCTACTTCAATTAAAATCGCCCAACACATGTAGTTTGGTTTTCTAATGTTATTGTTTTTGTTACTTTAAAACATAAAGTAGGGGTTTCGTCTTGAATTTTTGCAGATTAACATCTTTATTTACTTCAAATATATAAAACAATTTTTTATCAGTAGACTTTTGTTAGTCTGACATTCTTTGGTTTACCCGTCCGATAATCCGACAATGCCTCGGCAACAGTATCCCTCTTTAGTGTGATGTATTCGGTGTGCAGAAAGTCTTTTAATAAATTCTCAACATTTTAAAGGCGTTTCCTTGTCAATTTATGGTTTTAACTTTGTTTTCCCCATCTTTGAGTGGTTATTTATAATTTTTTAAATTATACCTTCAATGAACCATAATCCTCATTAATCTTTATATGGTCCTGGACCCACATGTGTCAGATTAACGACTGTCTACGTAACACTCAACACCCTAATGCAACAACCTGGAAGCACCCACGGTGTGTGCGATTACACCTGCCCGGCGTGTGTTACAGGTTCCGCCAGAGTGTGGAGGATCTCCACACCGGGCTGTACAAGATCCTCGACCGGCTGAAGAACCACGAGGACGCTTGGCCGTTCCTGGACCCCGTGGAGGAGGAGTACGCGCCTCGCTACTACTCGGTGATCGCACGGCCTATGGACCTGCAGCGGATGGAAGACAAGCTCGACGCCGGCGAGTACACCACGTTCGGCGAGTTCAAGGCCGACTTCCAGCTGATAGTGGACAACTGTCGGCAGTACAATGGCAGCGACAACGGTGAGCACTTGTACTCTTAGCAAACTCAGAATACGGCTGGAGAACAGGTAGTTCACTCACATGCACGAAAGACACATGTTTAAATACAAATGCGGGGGATTAGGACTGACCAAGAGGCAGTCGTAGTCTAATCACAATTTTTTAAAATATATTATACCTTGAATATATTTAAAAAATTTAAAAAAAAATTTTAAAAATTCTGATCAAAATTACTATAAAAATGACACCAAACAGCCTATGGTTTAATTATTAAATAATATTCATTCTGGTATAAAATTGGATTAGTTCAAAAATACTTCTTTTGTAGTGTCTAGGAGATTTGAAAATAAAATCCACAAATCTTTTGGGGTCGATTTAATGGAGGCTTAAGTTGTAACGAAGGATCTAGCATTTTTTTAAGCGTACGGTAGACTGCCTCAACCTGTATAGACATCACAATTTTTGCATTTATATAATTTTTTTAACCATGGAAATTACAAAAATATTTTTCAATTTGTAGAATATACTGAAATGGTTGGGAAACTGCAAGAAGCTTTCGACGCTGCAGTTGATCGATATTTGGAAACGGAAATTTCAACTGATGAAGAAGTTGCAGTTGAATTCCCAGGAGAACAAAAGGGCAGAAGAAGAAAATCATCTCAAACTTCAAAACATTCTCCTCCACCTAGTCACAGGTAATTAATTATCCTTTTGTGGAATTTCAAATTCATACTGTGACGAACCTCTTACAATACCCATCACCATTTTTATTTTATATATTGACTGTAAATAATTTAAAAAGTTTAAATAGCAAAAATACCTAGCCCAATTTTTGTGTGGTTCTTGTAATATGAAATATATCCCCCTCCCCCCTTCCTCCTGTTATGCAGCACACATGAGCAACAAGTGATTTTAAACACACCATTAATCGGAAAGGAAAATAAAGTTATTTGTTACCAATATCTTACAGACATGACACAAAACTGCAATAATACCTCTAATAAGATGAAGGAAAAGATGTACTGGAAATGATTACACTTCGAGCGAGAGCCTAGAGGCATTACTATGCTTCGGCTGTGAATTGAGAAACTTTGATCTTATCTGATCCAGTGACAATAATTTGAAATAATTCAACTGGGGCAATTTTTTTAACTTCCCAACTCATTTTTTTTTCAACTATTGCAATTTTTTACTTCATTTAAAATATTTTATTCTTCAAAGTGTTAATGAGTATTATCAGGTAATATTAATGTTAATACTCTGTAAAGGCAGGATCCACAATCACATGAAATTTTTCAACAAGTTGCCAAAATTAAAGAGACTGGAGGCAGGTAGTTTAGACCCATCCTAATCCTTTGTTTACAAAACATCCCCTATTGTGGCGCGGCTGACCGTTTAGGTACCGGAAGGCCTCCTGGGTCTCTGGGAATTCTCAGAATTTTGACCACTATCTAAATGTTCCAATAATCGAACCAATGCATGTACAATAACAATTTACGGATTAAATTTTGTGTGTTGATTAGATGATTAAAACAAAATTTGAATCTTATTTCATGCAATGTTTGATAATCATTTAAAAAAGAGATGAACCTCAAAAAAAGAGGAGTCACAACCTGACGCTTTTTGAGGCTTCCTCATTAGTCATAACAGAGTTATTTGAATATCGGCCACTGAACTCACTTTGGGACGAAGGGGCAACTAGTGGCAGTTTAACCGATGTATATTCAATACGCAAAAAACAGACTGTTTAATATGAATGCGCACAAGCAGAATTTGATCTTCTTTGTGGGAAATTCAATTTTCTAGTTGTAACTCATCTTTGTCTGAGGTTTATCCCTTTTTAAAATGGTTATTAAACATCGCAGAACTATTGTTCAAATTTCTTTTTAACCGTCTAATTAACACAAAAAATTTAATCCTTAAATTGTTATTGTATGTGTATTGGTTTAATTATTAAATAATGTAGACAGCAGTAAAAATTCTGAGAATTTCCCGAGACTCAGGCGGCCTTCCGGACCCTAACCAGTCGGCCGCGCTACAACAGGGGATGTTTTGTAAACAAAGTATTAAGACGGGCCGGGACTACTTGCCGCCAGTCTCTTTAATTTTGGCAACTACTTATACTACCGTGTACAAATGTTATTCTTTTATGTAGCAGATGAAAAAAATTTTCCATCAAAAAAACAGATTCAAGAAAATTACAAAAATTATTAGTATAAAATAAAATGAAAACAATTACATTCTAAATGTATAAGTAGACAATAAAACATTAACCATTTATAAGCTTAATTAAACGTCAAAGCTGAGCTATTGTTATCCTTTTGACAACTACTGCTGAGTTAAAATATAATATTATAAATCGATCCAACCTTTCAACACAATGAAAAACACTTACTTTTTAAGAAATGATACCACTTTAGAATAAATGAGAAATTTTGCTGATATGCTCAAGCAAAATCTGTTGATAAATATCTGTCATTCTTAAATTATTTTTTTTATTGCAGTTGGAAACCAACCGTTATATAGGAATCAGACATTGGAAATGATTACTTTGCGAGCGAGAGCCTTGAGGCATTTCTATGCCTTGGCCGTGAACTAAGAAACTTTGATCTTATCTGATCCAGTGTCTGAATAAAATTAAAATTTGTTAAATTTCTTCGTTATGTTATCAACTATCAACTTAGCTTGTCTTGACTTTATTCATCATGAAGTTTTTTGGTTGAAGGAGTAATTTATATTCTAGCTAGAGAATTTAAGGGTAACTGATAGTGTTTAAGTGGAGGCACAAACCATTTTCTTTTTGTTTTCCAACTAAAATCTTATAAAAATATTTCAAATGTGCTTAAATACTACTTTTGTTGTTAGTTTAAAGAGAAGTTTGTTTTTTCACTTGAGTGAGGTTGTAAAAACTGTTTAGCATATATTTTTATCTAAAGAAGAAATAAAGAGGTTCAACTGGTTTAAGTAGGATCACTGCCAAAGTGTTTGAAATACTTTTCCATGTAAAATCTTTTACACTTCCTGTCTTGCTCATTGAATATATTTTCAATTATTATTTCTCAGAGCCTCCATACTAAACCAAGTTTAACCTTTTGCTTAGCAATTAATTTCAATCTTGATGAAAGTTCAAAGCTATAAATTTTAAGGTCCAGAGTTGATGAATTGATATGCTTGCAGAAGTGAAGAGAGCGACATTGATATGCCAGAAGAGCCAGCGAAAGAGGAATCTGATGTGGAGGGTGAAGAGGAGGAGGAAGAAGCAGAAGGAAGTCAGAAGGACTCGGAGAGTCAGAGTAGTCGGAGCCACAGGAGTCGACACAAGGCGGCCAAGAAGACGCAGGAAACCAAGAGGCCGGGGAAGAAACCAACAGCAATAAAGAATGTGACGGACATTGAAGCTCTTGAGCTTGCTACTGAACAAACACTAAAGGTAGCAAAGGGTCATTTGTTTTTCTTCTTGTATGCCTGTTATTTAATTCATTTTAGATGTGGAGAAAATGTTATGCAGTCCCCCTAGGTATTCTTGAATGGTCAAATTTAAAATCAATATAATCCAGAACATTTTTGATAAATAATTGAACCAAACAAATTCTTGAGTTTTAACACAAAAAAAATTAGTTATAGCATGATGTCAAATTGATGTCAGAAGGCATAAATTTGCATGGGGAAGTGAGAGCCCTTGCAGTAATTTGGTATCATCTTGACTTAGGGGTCCAGGCATTTAGTGGGATATTTTCGGGGGGATGTTCCCCCATAATCGGGTGCAACACTAACCCTCATCAACAAAAATTGCCCACAATCATTTCCCAGCAAAATTCGCTATTGGGATCACAAGGGGGTGTAAAATAAAGAAAAAATCCTAAATTTTTATATTAGGGGAGAGTAGGGTAATCATGCATGGCGGGTAATGGTGCGCATTGTAGTTTTTAATGAATGAAATAAGTTAAAAAGCTCCAGTATGTGCTGCAGCCTAGCGGGGGACCCAACAACTAATACTAATGGGATTTTTTCCTATTTTCCACCCCCTCCCCTCTCAATTGAGAATTTTGCTGGAAATGTTTGTGGGTAATTTTTGTTAATGAGGTTTAGTATTACCTGATTATTCGAGGAAATCCCCAAAAATATCCCTGGAAAAACCCTTAACCCGTAAGTTTTTTTTCTTTTGTGTTTTGCTTTTACCTAATTTAAGTGCATCCCTGAACTAACTACAGTAAAGTGGCAGTTTAAAATACTGTTTTGTTATTAAGTATTCGTATACAGTATTTTAGAAGAAATCTTATGCAATCAAATAATAATGACTTACTTGACTTACTTGACTTATATTCGGCGTCCTGTGTCCCAATGGGCGTAGGATCTGTCACGTTCACGTAGGAATCCACGTTGAACCACTCTCCAACCATTGGAGAGCTAGTAGTGGGATTTACATACCTCCCAATATTCATCAATATTATAAAAGCTATGTTTGATTAAAAATGATTTTAATTTTAATTTAAACTTAGAAAAGGAGGCGATACTCTTTAGAGACAGTGGCAAAGCCTGGTACAGTTTGATACCTGGTTTTTTCTCAAAAATTGCTAGCCTATGTTGTTGTGCAAATTGATTTTTATGTCTAGTATTATATCTATGCTTAGTTACACTATTGTTTTCCACTATTTCATGAATTCCGTTTTGTTTTATATAGCAAATTGATTCTAAAATAAAAAGATTTGGAACTGTTAATATGTTGAGGTGCCTAAAAAATTCTCTGCAGTGAGCTTGAGGTGCAAGTTTGGCTATGGATCTTTATAGCCTTTTTTTGCCAAAGAAATATTTTTTCCAAGATACCCTTGCTTGCCCCCCAGAGCACCACAGAGTAGGCTATGTGGGTCTCAAACAGGCTGAAGTAGACCATCCTACTGAGATCTGTGTTATTAAATTTATTGACATTCCTTATGATAAAAAGGCTTTTTGCAAGTTTTTTCTCCAGGCTTTCTATATGCTTGTTCCACTTCAACTCATCGTCCAATATCACTCCTAAGAAAGTTGTGTGGTCGGTTTGCTGCAAAGTGACTGGAGTGTCTTGATTGTCTAAATTTTCTATGTACAGCTCAAGAGAGGCATCGTTCCTCAACTTTTTCTGGTTAGTTTGAATGAGCATGAAATTTGTTTTTGTTGGGTTGAGGACCAAGTTATTTTGCGAAAAGTATTGTGAAAGTTGATTGACTGCTTCTATTGACTTTATTTCTAAGTTTTGAGTGTTTTGATGTTTGATGAAAATTGTTGTGTCAATGAAATAAGTTTATCATAATTGTTCACTATAACAATGTAACTTATGACTCACAATTGGTATTTCCAGGATTTTCTTAAATCAGTTCCATTTAAACATTTTTTATTCATTAGGTATATGCAAAATATACAAAAATGTTGTCAAATAGTAGATTTGTTCTTTCTAACTAAAACATACTATGATTTAGACTGGTGTTGAAAGCTCATCAAGGGAAAAACACAAAGCTGTTGGTGAGAAATATTTTTTTGTGTTTCCTTTGTTCTTGAAGGTTGATTGACCGAAAATCCCAATAACATTTGTTTGCTTCTGATTGCAGGACATCAACAAGTGGCTGGACGACACGCCGAGGTTCTCAGAATTCTCGTCGGCCAGCAACTCGCCGTCACAGCTGCCGGTGGTGGACGACTGCGATGGTGTCGGCGCACGCATTGAACACGAGTACCGCGCCCGCCTCAGCGTCCGGCCCAAGGACAAAGTGGTGAGTACCATCTTGCATGTTGTGGTTAATAGTCCACTCTCGATAACTCCAGCCTCAAGAACTCAAAATCCTCTCTTTAATTATTTCTGCTCCCCTTGGAATTTCAGTAGATAAGTTGAATTAAGTTCGTATTTTACCTCTTATCTCAAAAGTTCTTTTATGGACCTCTGTAAGTCGAAGCACCGGCTCAAAGGTGACAACCTAAACCCATTTAACCTAAACCTCATTAGACATATTCTGTCTTTTATTAGTTCTAAGTAAATGAAATATTGACCGTATTTTGGTTTTTCAGTATAATCATTTTGTTAGTTTGACAATGTCACCATTTTTTGTAGTCTTGCTATGTAAAAAAAAAATGTATCTATTGTGACAATAAATGAATTTGATTTTATAGGTCACGATGAGTATGCGACATGTTCAGTATATTATTCAAAAGTGATTCAACTAGCATAGTTATTTTAATGAGGCTTTTCTCTCAGTTATTGTTTTTTTTTTTTTTTTTTTTTTTTTTTTTTTTTTTTTTTTGAGGGAGAGGCGGAAAAATGCATTACGCACACAGGTGGCCAGCCTGTAGTGTGGGGCTCCCCTAAAAAACGGGTTTACCCACTAAAAAACCTCCTCTACTCTTTAGGAATCTAACCTGGAATTGTTTATCACATTACGTCAGGCTAGGCCTAAATTTGGCTTACGCCCGTCGGGCTCGCTCCTTATCCAGCCGCTCTATCAAGGGATCTGGGCCACTTCGCGGTCCAGATCGGTTTTCTTTTCCAGGAGGATGCCCCGGACGAACTGTGACAAAACAATCCCAGTTGCCCTCATCCTCCAAAATCTTTTGGCAGACCGAGTCCACCGAAAATGCACCAAATATTTGTGTGGCCTCCAGGCGGGGCCCTTCCCAACGGGGACAGCGGAAGAATGTGTGTTCCGCATCGTCGGGAACACCCGGGCAATAAATGCAGTCCGGTGAACCGGTCTTTCCCATCCGGTTCAGGTACGAACGAAAATAGCCGTGACCTGTCAAAAATTGGGTCAGGTAGTAGTCCACCTCCCCATGCCGCCGTTCCACCCATGGTTGGACCTGCTTGATAAGTCGCGCAGTCCATCGTCCTCGGGTGTCGTGCTCCCAGCTGTGTTGCCACTGCTGGAAGGTTCGGGAGCGCTCTTCTGTTCTTGCCGTGTCCTTGCCGATCTCGCCACGTCTCTGATAAATCGCTTTCCTCTCCCCTGCCAAGAGCTTGACAGGGATGACTCCGGCGACCACCAGGACGGCAGGCTCGGACACTGTCCGGTAGGCGGAACACACCCGGAGCGCAGCTTGACGCTGAACCCGGGCGAGTCGCAACCTGTAGCACTCCTTATCTAGAGCGCCTGCCCACACCTCTGCCCCGTAAAGGAGCACGGACTGGACCGCGGACATCAACAGACGTCTTCTGCTGGATCGGGGACCCCCGACATTGGCCATCAGCCTACTAAGGTGAGTAACTACCTTAGCGGCCTTGTCCGCCGTACGGAAGATCTGATCCCTCCAGCTTAACTTGGTGTCCACCATAACCCCAAGGTATTTGGCGGCACGAGTTGATGTGACCACCTCCCTTCCCACTCGAAACGGGACGACGGTGTCGATCCTCTTCTTCGTGAGAATCACGATCTCCGTCTTACTAAGAGCAAGCGAGAGACCGTGATCGGACATCCAGTTGTTGACAACCCGCATAACTCGGTTCAACTTTAGTTGGGCCAGCTCAACGTTGCGTGCAGCAATGAGAGCTGCGACGTCATCGGCGTACCCAACCAAAGTGGTTTCCTCAGGCATCTCGTACCTCAGGAGGCTGTCATAGGCAACGTTCCAGAGATCCGGGCCGAGTATTGAACCTTGTGCGGCACCAGAAGTGACTTCCATCGTCCGCGTTCCGTCCCTCGTGTCATAGATCAGGCTTCGAGAGCGTAGATAATCCTCGATGAGCCGCAACAGATATGCAGGAATACGAAAGGTGTTGCGAAGCGCATCCAACATATCGACCCACCTCGCCGAGTTGAAGGCATTCTTGACATCAAGCGTAACAAGAAGCACTACTCGGCGGGAGAAATGGTTGTGGCTTTCGGCTCTCTCCACAGCTCTCTGAACTTCGGTGACAGCGTCGATCGTTGACCGTCCCTTTCTGAAGCCGTACTGACGGGGGCATAAGTCCCCGGCAGCTTCCACGGCAGAAGTCAGGCGGGAACGGATCAGCTTCTCGAACAGCTTCCCAGCCGTGTCCAACATGCAGAGAGGCCTGTGGGACGACGGCAGTTCGGGATCACCTTTGCCCTTGCTGATCAGTACAAGCCTGGCTGTTTTCCAGGGAGCCGGAAACACCCCTTCTACCAAACAGGCATTGTACATTCTCAACAACAAGTCAGCGTTGATTGAAAATACTTTCTTTAAAGCCTCACTGGGAATCCCGTCCGGGCCAGGAGCCTTGTTGCTCTTCAGGGAGAGAACGGAGGTTTCCAGCTCCTCGAAAGTGAAGAGTGGAACGTCCTCTACCCGTCCGAAGTCAACCGGCGGTCGCTGTGGATGTTCAGGAAACAACGCAGCGACGATCCTCCCCATGGTGGCGCCCCCCATGATGGAAGGTGGAGAGCGGGCGCCGAGTTTCTGTGTTACAAGTTTGTAACCCAGGCCCCACGGGTCTGAGTCAACGTCGTCACGAAGTCTCCTCCAGCTATTCGCCTTGCTCCTGTTTATCGCCTGGCGGAGAGATTTTCTCGCAGCTTTATAGGCCTCCGACTTACGAACTCTGTCTGCGGGAATTCTCGCTCTTGTGGCGGCTCGTCTAGTTCTTAAACATGTTCTTCTGAGTTCCGCAATCTCTTCAGTCCACCAGTAAACGGGTTGTTTGTCGCGTCGGGGTTTCCTTCGCGGCATAGACTGGTCGCAGGCCGATATGTCAACAATAACTGGTCTCTCAGTTATTGTTTGAATGATATTAAAGTGGAGAGATATTTCCATGTACTTTTCTGTATTATTCTCTCACATTTTTGTGAGTTATCTCACTTTAGAAACATAATTATTTGGTTAATCCTAAATTTGGTAATCAGAACCAGGCTTGGTTCTAATGAGTTGAAATCAGTCTAGTGTTCACCCAAGTTTACACAAGAATCCCGCTTAACATAACAACATAATTTTTTTCCTCTTTTCATCATACACTGCTATTGTAAATAATTATTAAAGACTATTCTTAAAAAAAGAAAATTTACTAATTCTAATAATATATTTTTTTGCAGGATTTCACAAGGAGAAGATTCTTTAAGGATCATGGTGCCATAAAAAGAAGGCGGGAAATACAAAGGACTATTGATAGATTACAGCCAGGCAAAAGTAAAGGCAACCTGTTGTCAAATCCTAGTGCCAGCAAAAATGAAGAGGCATCAAACTCTGGCGGTCTAGCAGGAATGAAAGTAAAAGATCAAAAAGTAGAAAACTTAGAAAAAAGTGATGAGACAACGCCAAGACTGAGTTTAGGCACTGTTTTGAATAGTGACGTAATCGGGTTTGGTAAGCACAGTTTTGAAAACTCTGATTCTGAAGTTATGAAGAAAGATGAAGATTCACAAGATGATTCTGGTGATGAGAAACCTTTGTTACTTGAAGAAGATGAGAAAACCTCACAAGAAGATGAAGAAAACCCTCCTGAAGAAGATACAGATCCTATAAAAAAACAGAAAGAAGAAACATCGCCTTCCTCAAATAGTTTTGAAAAGAAAACTGCTACAGTACAGAGTTCAACAAAGACTGAGAAGTCTTCTACTCCAAACTTGAGTGCTTGGTTTAAAGCTTTCGGGTTACCCAAGTCTCAACCCCCTGCTAAAAAGAAATCAGATATTAATGATGAAAGTAAGGAAAAACTCGACCAGTCCAAATCGACTCCTAAAGACACTGAAGAAATCATATCAGTGGATGATGATAAAGATAAAAAGATTAGTGTTGTTCCACCTTTGATATCACCTGCTAGGAGGCAGAGGAAAGCAAGCACCGGTAGCAGTGTTTCTGAGCGATCCTCCTTCAGTCAAGATCCCACCGACCCAATGATGGACGGTTCCTCACCAAGGCCTAGCCTGGATGAACCGTATCTGTCTCCTCAAGCTGACCCCAACAAGACACCATACCATCACTCGCCACTGAACGGCACCATCAGGGTCGGGTTTTACCAAGACACGTCTTTTCCCAGAGGTAGCTCGGATAAGAGTAGCAGTCCCCGAGAACCTCCCACACCAAACTGTAGCCCCAGAGAGCCACCCAGTTGCTCTCCGAGGGACATTCCGAGTGTTAGTCCGAGAACTCCGATGGCCAGTCCCAAATCAGATTATCCGTTGTACAGTGCGAGCTCACTGCCTTACCAGTCACCGTCTGTCAATACATATGATGCTCCTCTGTCCCCTTACCCGGCTCATATGTCTTACTATGACACCAACAAATCTTTAACTGATCAATACAGATCAACACCAACAGCTACTGAAAAATCAGTTTCTTCAACGTATCCTGTTAAAAAGAGGATTATCAATGAAGTCGAACAAAGCACACGCTCTAGTCCTGATGTCTCCACATATAGGGGTGGGTCTTTTACTCCCACCAGAAATGCAATTGAGAATGACAGAAGTTTTACTCCTACACCAGGAAGAATACCCACCCAGCCAAACACGAGACCTGCTTATGCACCAGAAACCGCTTTGGCTCTAGGCTTGCATGGTATTTCACCTCATCTCATGGATCCTTATGCTGAAGAAAGGCTATCCTTGTCGGCAGCTTCTTATTATGGTAATGATAGCATCTATGGGAAAAACACACCATCAACAACATCGATACATTCTATGTATCCATCATCAAGTAGTGTGATGAGCAGTGCTGGTTATCCTAGAGATGACCGAGGCTATTCTCGAATCCCTCCAAATTTCTCAGAACCGAGGTCGATAAAAGTAAGTGATAATCCAACTTCGTATTCTAATTCATTGTCAGTTTCAAAAAGTTCAACTCCTGTGATAAATTATTCAGGTCGAGGTGCAGAACTGTCGCTAAGTGCACCAAGATCATCTTCGCCCTTAAATTATTCAAATCATCCGTGTACTACATCTAAGTCAAGCACACCTCCGAATATCGGTTATGTAAATAGATCTCAGGATTCAAGTAAAATATCAGAAAGCCCTCTGGATTTTGCAAAGGTATCACAAAGTGAGTCCACTAAATCTAAGGAAAGTTCCCACATTTCTTACCCTACAAGTCGAGAATCATTACCTCCTAAAGTAAGTTCGCCCTACAGCCGAACGGTCTCTGACCTCTCGGCATCCGGTATCAGTTATAACCACTCTCCCGATATGGTTAGTGGGAAACTGAGTGTTCCTCCATCGCCTCTGAGCTATCCGTCTCAACAAGATCTACTGGCGGGCAAGGTGAACTACAGTCATCCGATGTCCGATTTGGCCAGGTTTGGCTACCCTTACAACCACCCCATGTCAGATCTCATCCAAGCCAAAGCTACCTCAGGGACGTATTCCAACAGACCAGTGGATCTGATGACCTCTGGCTACAACAGGCCGCTGGGAGAGTTACTGCCTGGGAGGGAAGTGGCATACCAACCTGTCTCCAGGGCTACCACCACACCCAAGGCGTCGGAACCTACTCCTAAGCTCCCTGTCAAAAAGCCGAGCAAGAAACGGAAGAGCAGTGATACCCCGACACCGACTGGAATCCCGGCTGGATTTCCGCAGTATTTAGGTCAGTCCTCTTCAGAAGCAATAGCTTTGAAAACATCCAGTGTTGTACCAGGAAGTGCCTTTAATTTCGGCCCTGCGCCACTCAAAGACAGTTACGCTTCATACCTGGAAGAAATGCGATCCGGAAATTTCTTCGCACCTCATCCAGATATAAGTTCAAATACAAAAAGTTCTTCCCCGAGCCCTCACCCTCCCGCTTCGCCTTTCCCATATTTGAGTCACGCCCCATCGCGACCGTTGTCGTACCCCCATCCCTTCATGAACTACCCTCAGATCCTACAAAAGGAGGAGCTTCTGAGGCCAATGGTTCTGCACCAAGGTCTCCTGCCGCCCACGGGATACCCCCCGCCCGGCGGATATCTGGGAATGCATGACCCCATCAATCGATCATCTTGGTTATGAAGGTATTTTTTGTATGGTGTAATGTTACTTATCATTTCAGTTCAGTTCAGTAGTGTCCTAAGCCCCATACGCTTGCTTAAAGACCAATGTAAATTTTACACATTATAAATTTCATTGCAGTAAAACCTTGCAAGTTCAAAAACTATTCTGGTCCTTTATATTGATAGGAATTGTAGAAAATGTTATTCTGAGTTTATGACCTTTTAAGGTTTTCGGAACGTTTGGTGTAAGTGACTGTATATTTTCAATGCTTCAAAACGTTATAAAATATCCAATTCAAATTTTCTATTTGATTCTGTGTCAATTACAAAATTACAAATCTTTTACTTGTGTATCAAGTATGTATATTCTTTGGCGAAGTCTCTTGGAATTTGAATAGCATGTTGTTCATATGGATGTTACTTACAAGTTCAAAACATCAAAAACCTCACTTATTTACTTTCAAAATTTACTTAAGCACCATTTCAAGTTCCAAACATTGTTATAAGTTTTAAATAACATTTTATATATGTTAAAAATGTTGCATGTATGATACAACTTAATGAATGAAACTAACAAAAATGGAAAAATTATGATTCATTCATTGAAACAGTTTTAATTATAATAGCAATATTCTAAATAAACAACATACAACAGAATGTGACCTTCAAAATTCAAGATTGTCTCTAAGTAGAACCTTTCTTTCGGCCCATTCTTTCATCGCAAAGTATATTAGTTAATTTGATTTTTTGTACAGCTAAAACTTTTCTACTTGTCCTTTGAGGATTTAATATCTTACGTTGCACTCCATAGCATGAAAAAAGCAATACATAAACTAAACATACATTGTTGACGAGACCTTAAACAATGTATGACCTTAAACGAGACCTTAAGATAACTATCATTACACAGGAATGTTAAATGTCAATTGCATCATAGAAATTGAGGAATTTGTTTACAGTAGACTCCCTCTTAACCAGCCACCTTTTAACCGGTCTCCGCTTCAACCGGCCTACCCTGACACAAAAAATAACATCTTTTTAACCGGCTATGTTTTATCTGAACTTCGCTGTTCCGGCGGAAACGTAGTTTTCTTATATACTGTATCAGTCAATTCAACGTTATTTCATATTGATGTTCTCAAACCAATTAAAATGTACTGTTCTGGACGGAAGAGAATGCTACCGGAAGTCAATGTATTTGCACCTACTATTCAGTAGACCTCAATAAAGAAACGATTTATTATTAGTTTAGGAGTGTTGTGGATTTCATGGGTGTCGGATGTTAGCTAAATATCATATACAGTAATGTATTTAAAGTTGTTTTTCCAAGTGATTATATATAGGCCATATAAAATTGTAGGTTGGCGTTCTTAAATGAACATCGGTTTAACCGGCCAATTCATTATCCGGCCGTGGCCTGGTCCCGAGGTGGCCGGTTAAGAGGGAGTCTACTGTATATCATCAAACAAGGTTTTACTGCTTGCACTTCTACCATAACATTTAGTTTAAACTGAAAGCATAAAATACAAAGCATAAACTTTCTTGCCAATACTTATTTTAAATATATTTTTTATTGTTTACTCTACAATATTTTTTATTTAAAAAAATACATATCTAAATAATGTAACTTTTTTTACTTTTTACTTTGTAAAACAACAAATATATTACCCTATTTTTGCTTTGACTACGTTTTTGTTGAATTAAGATTTTAAACGTGAAAGGAAGTTCCTTTTGGCTTGATGTTTTGACAACTTTTCAAAAGAGAACACTTTGATTGCTTAACACTAGTATATATTTTTGGGAATATTTTTTTTTAGTTTTGTATATCAAGATGTTTTTTTTCTTTAGTTTGTTTACATTAAATTGTCCTCAAACTTCATGAAGGTAAAATCCAAAAATGCCTTTTATTGTCCTCTGTTTTAACAAATGTAACGTAATTTTCTGAATAAAATTATTACAATTATCTATTAACAAAACTTTATAATAATGTCTTTGACAAGTTATTCTTGTTAACTTTTTCAGTGCAATAAAGTTGTTTTTTGTAATCAACCAAGCAAATAATTGGTTACAACATTGTCTTGTCCAAGGTATGATAGAAAACTGTTGTAATTTCAGGGTTCATGAAAACAAATTAATCAGTGTGTCTGTGTATATGTGTATTTAAAAATACATAGCTTTAATAGTAAAAGTAAACAATTTAGTGATAATTATGTGCAGCTAATGTATTAAATGTACATAACTTAAATGCTCTCTATGGCCGTTAGAACAATGGAAAGTTGTGGTTGGTTAAGTTCACTGTGTGCAGAGATCTAGTAAGTCATCCGTCATTTTCTTCACAACGTACGATACTCAAGAAAGCTATCGTTTCTGGTGATTTCATTAAGCATACGTTCATTCACATTTTCATATTACCAAAGACTCACTATTCGCTGGACCAACTATCGACATGTATATAAAATAGATGACAAACAGTATAAAGTTTTGTACATTTTAAACAAAAGTATACTTAATTTTTGTTTGTACATGGTAAAGTTTTCATATTTTAAAAGTATAAACTCAATTAAGATAAGATGTACAGCTGTTTTATATAGTTAGGAGTAGTTAAGCGATAGATATTTTGTTTATAGTTGTGCATTCTATTTTTGTTATTAACTGAAAGGTTAATATCCAGTTTTATTAAATATTATTTGTTTATTGTTAATTTTGTATGTTAATTATGTTCAAACAATACCTTAGTACCGTTAGATTTTACAGAATCCTTCAACAAGTTTTATTGTTGAATAAAAACAATATTTTAGTGTTATTCTCTACAATTTATTGTTGTTTTATTTTCATTGAAAAGTTTGTTAGACTTTATTTGTAACAAATGCAAACTTTCTCAAAAATGAGTTATAATCTATATTCTGTACCATTACAACACCCCATAATGTGGGCTCGCAAATATATCTTATAATCGAAAAAAAGAAAAAAATAGTATCAAACTCTTATTTGTATAATGAACAAACATGTTGCTCCCCAAATTCCAAATGCTCTACTAGATTTCAAATCGTTAATTTTAAATAAGTATGATGAAAGAACTTTAAAGTAATTTTTTCATGTAAATTATTGTATAATAATTACAAAAAATTCAACTGTATGCCAATATTAAACTATATTATAAACTTAATTTGCGATTGAAGCGTTTCATCCTCCTTTGCACCACTCATGATGTTCAGTCAGTTTACCTTAGATGGGATAGTGCTCAAAGTACTGAAATTAGAAACACCAAGAAGGTTTTACGAACCACCAAAGCTCTAATAATGCAGTGCAAATTGAATATGAATTAAAAATATTCCCGTATTAATATTAATGATTTTCTTTAATACATCAATGGTTCTTCTACATCAACCATTATTCTAGACGCTTGCTATTTATTACTAAACTTAATAATTTTACAAACTAGTTACAAATTCACATTCAAATTTTAAAAAATACTTTCATTCGCACTATAAAAAATTTACTTTCTGCAACTCTTTATTTCAAAAACATATTTTTTAAATTGATACATGAAAGCACTTCTTAGAATAAAACACGCTGTTGTATAGAAACAAACTTTCCTAAAACAAGTCAAAACTCCACCATGAAATTTGTAGCAAAAACTATTGCATCTAAAGGACTACTTTCTTCGTTTGAAAACCCAGTAAAATTATCGGGACCCTTTTTCTTTTTAATAAGACATTATTTTTTATGTTTAAATGAACCAATCCCATTTGGAATAGGAAAGAATCCTTAATTAAAGAAATATAAAATTTTTGCCCTGTGATGCTTAGTGGTGAGAATGAAGTATTAACTCCAAAATTCTACTGCAATCTCCTTGAGAAACAAAAGTGCAATAGAGAATTTTAACATTTACAATAAATTATAATTCTGTTGATATCTTATAATTTTATATTTTGTAAAGTTTTAGTATTGTTCAATTTACTCTGCAATCATAACAAGGCATCTCAATCATGTTATTTTGATTCTATAACTATAAAAGTAACCAAAAAGATGATACACATCACAAATGAAAAAAATCTAGCTAAAAAAATTATAATGCCTGGCCAGTACAGTAACTCAATGCATTGCTTTATTGTACTGTGTAAAAACATTATTATGTCAAATCATCACCCCTTTTTAGTCTGACCCTAAAAAATTTATTTTTCTTACAGTTGGATTCAATAAATGTTCAAATATACTGGACTCGCTCTTAACCTAGCTACCTTTCAACCAGCTCATCGGAGAAAATTTTCCTTCTATTCAGCAATTTTATACCAACCTTATCACTTGAACGGTCGTGATCATTAAAATAGGTGACAGAAATAATCAGAGCCACATCTTAAACCTGTTGCAAAGCGTTTGTAGTTAAGTTACATTGTATGTTTCACCTCTCTATTGCATTTAGGCCGTGGAAAAAGTGGTTTTATTGTCCGGAGATGATTGTTGGCCAGTGAGGGGGTTGCGGGGTGAGGGGGAAGCTGAAGCGTGCCATTGGCCAAAACAATTTGCTTTTTGTTTTTGTTTTTTTTTTTTTTATTCCACCATATGTTAAGCTATCAACAAAACCAAAAACATACAGCATCCCTATGATTCTTTCTTTTATTTTGTGGTCAGCTGTCTTTCTCTACATGAATTAGGCTAGCTGGTTTGTCAACAAAGTTAATTGTTAACTTTTTTTAGCAAAATTTTTTCATGTAGAATAGTACAATCTAAGTTTGTTTTTATTCCTTAGTTAATCAAATGACCGGTAGGTTTCGAATGTAAATTTCCCCTCGCCCCCCAACCCCCTCAGTGACCAACAAGTCATCTCCCGACAATAACTTCTTTGAAGCTATGCTGGTTTTACCGGCCAACTTCTTATCTTGATGTGTCTGGTTCCAAGGTAATCCAGTTAAGAAAGAGTCTACTGTATAATGGTGAAAATTGTGTTTTAATTACTATCCACACTTATTTTATACGTTACTTATTGATCTCATTTAGTATGTGTTTTGTTTTAGTTAACAATCTGAACTTAGTTATTTTCTTAGAACATTAATTTGTAACAAAGACTACTTCAATTTTATATAAGTTGTATTTTTACACTGTTCCGTGTTAGTGTGGTCAAAATTAAGTTAACATAGAGTTAATTTTATTTTTAAGTATTTGTCAACTTTCATAAAAATTAATGGGTCATTTATGAAAACCACGATGAAAAAATTTAGCGGTTATTTACAGTATAATTACTGTTTATGGTATTTGAATTACACATGAACCTGGATAATTTTAACACCATTGAAAACTTAAAAAACATCCAAAATACCAAATATTATTTACTATAATAATATTATTTCACCTTACTATGCTTTTGAATCAACTGTTTTAGGAACATCGTTTGAATACTCAAAATAATTTTCATAGCCCTAGGCTTTAAGTCAACTGTTTTTTATAGCTCATGTTGCCGACATATTTTGAAACAAATACATCCTTATGTTGTTAATACATTCAAATTGACTCTGTAAGTTTAACAACCAAATTCAGTACAATATTATTGGTGATTTGTTAATTGGTTAACATTTCATTTTGTACATGATTGCATGATGCAGCAGTACAGTTTATTTCATAATGTAGTAAACTTATAATGACAGTGTTCACATCTCTATTGGTCTCAAACATTTTTAAAACTTGGATTTTGTCTCGATCTGGGGCCAGCTAAACTCCACCTTTGGCTCTCGGTAAAAATGTACTTCTACGGTATCTCAAATTAAGGACCGAAAGGTTGACAATGTAAAAGATATTGTTGAAGTTAATAATATCCAGGTTCTACTGTATTACTACCGAAAAATTATATAAGTACAACTCGAGTAAAGTTTAAAAATAGATTACTTTACTGTAGTTTTCATTTACACATAAAATTTTTTAGATGAATCAATATAATTCATCGATTTATCTATTATCATCTTAAAAAATCTATTTCTTTTATAACCTGTTATCAAATAAACTACAATATGATTATGAACAAGTTTTTCATTGCTGTTGTTAATAATATATTTTATATTTTTTTGTAAAAGTACCAACTTTTGTTTTTAGTTATTTCTTTTAACTTAGAACACGTTTTCAGATGTTTTAATTATTTCCAGTTTTGTACAAGACTGTTATACCTTACCCTGATGTAAAAATAAAACTTTTGATGAATCTTGGTAGTTGTCTTATTATCACCTTTAGTTACACTTTGAATAATTGTTTTGCAAATCAAAGTATGTAATGCAGTATCTATCATTACATATTTAATACACATTGCGGCTTTGTGAAAGGAACTCATTCTACAGTTTTTTAACCAATTGTTTTGATTTTGGTGTCATTGGATAGAGCTCGGCGTAAAGTTATTTTTAAAGTAAATTTGTAAATATCCATCCAAGTAGCCCTAAAAGTCCCTAAAGTTTGTTATTTCCTCATTGATTTACATTAAGGAAATTTATTGGTGCAACAGCTGTAAAGACTAAACATAATACACTAGCAAGAGGATCTATGTATTCATACCCAAGGGATCTACAGTATAATAGTAATGAAGGAATCTATATTCTATTTTTTGTCTATTGTGTAGATTACTTGTTTATACGCAAGAGGTTATGTTTAACGAATAAGGATACACTAGTTAACCAACGGTAGTGTAATAAGTACATGAGTAAGAGGTACAGTATCTTAAAAAGGGCGCTTTTCTTAGTCATGTGACTTTAAATGTGAGTAACACCCATTTATACACATACAGAATGAAATAAGTAGGGAAATCATTATGGGGAAGTGAGAACTCCACCTCGAAACACAATGCACCACCACAATAATTTAATTTTTAGAGAAGAATCAAGTTTATTGGTTGAATGGAAATAGATGGCTAGAATAGTTTTACAGATGTTTGTAAAATTTCACATTTTACTGTAAATCTAAAACCATGGCTTAACGATGAAACATTTGAGGGTCAGCATAGATTAGATAGCCTCATTAGGAATATATCTAAGTCGTGGAGGTCAATGGGGCTGCACAGTGCACTCTAGTTGAAAATCAAAATGGCTGCCACAATTTAAAATGCTGCCGGCTATGACACCACTAATGCCAGCCTGGATGACAATTGTCATTTTATTTCTTTGGAGATTAAAAATGATACATCTCAGTAAATGTGCCTTCATTTAATGGATAAGAACAGATAATGATTGTTACTGCAGTTGGGGAACTTGGCGTCAGCGCAGTTTGTTTAAGACAGAGTACAATGAAGGGAAGAGCGTCTGGGGTTCTACTGTGCCGCATCATGGTGTCCAACAACAAAACTTGTTGCCAAATCAATGATTGTCGGTGACCAAGATGTTCCACACCAGAGTGGTTTTGCAGCGTCCAGGCAGTATTCCCTCCAAATCTTTCCCTTCGTCTCTTTCCTTTCAATCTAGCTAACTCTCTCGCTACCTCAGGTTCAGCTCTGCCGATGGTCTGGACTTTCCTTGGCAGATTATATTTGCGCAGCGGAGCGATTTATATTCAACCCATTTAGAGAAGATGTCGTGGAGACAACTGTTTCCATTAGATGAATAAGGAAGGAGGCCGATAAGGTCAGTTGACACCACAGACCAAATATATTCTGGGAAATTCATACTCATTTTTTGACTTGGTTGTTTTTTATCAATTTTATGGCGTTGACACGACTTGCACTTGCTCACAAAATCAGAGGTCTGGCGGTACATTCCAGGCCAATGGTACCTGGACAAGATCGTGGTTTTATTACACCCTAGGTGTCCGGCTGTCGGTGAACAAAGGTTTTCCTCCAACACAAGCCAGTAAAAAATATTGCGTCTGCTAATCGGACGCACAATTGCCAATCACCGCTGCTGCCGTCGCGAGCGCTTTTCCGGTTTTTCCTGTGAAAAAGCAGGTACTCCTGGACTCTAAACATGCGAAAATCACCTGGGTTAGCCCGTACCTGATTAATCGTTTCCTCATACCAATCGCTGTGCTCAGGACAGGCCGCCGCAACCTGAGGTTCAAGGTCATCAACAGGTGCGCGACAATGCATTAGGAACATGTTGAGCGCGCCTTTTCTATATACCACATCTAAGTTGTATTGTTGGAGGTCCAAGGACCATTGAGCAAGGCATCCACTGGGGTGATCAAGTTTGTACAGTCACTCACCACTGTGAATTCATATCCCTCGATGTAAGAACGGAACTTTCTGACGGCGAAAGTCCGGACATACTAAGACAGGAATAAAATAATATGGTGCTGTTCTGATAAATATCATACCTGTAGCAACACTGATTCATCCGCCTTCAATAAGCTGTGTAATGGTAAATATTATAACATGACTTCCGTTTAAGTTTTCACACTTCACATCCGGTACACAAAAAAGATAGTTGCAGCAGACCTTGAAGAGCAGTTGTGCTTTTCGTCTTCCAGTCTTGATTCATGATTAGGTAATAAATTTCTTTTTCATAAATGCCAATAGTTGGCAGCAATAGAACAGGCATGTCAAGGCTGAATAAGAACAAAAATTCAGCTGGCTTATTGAAAGACTTGACCTAACCATGACCCCTGTTCTATTGCCTCTGACTTTAGGATGAATATTTAAGGCAACTATTTATAGTACGTCGTATAGTTTTATTTTCTAATAAATCTTACAGCTACTGGTTTGTCTGGAATTCTGTTCATTCTGTAGACCATACCAACTTCATCTTCAGTGCAATTTTCTAGATTGTATTTGTCAAGAATCTGTAAAAATACAAGATTTTTTATTAATAGATTGTTTTGTTAGCTTTCCTGTTACACTTTAGAAATTAAAAGCTTGATAGTTTGAACTTCTCTAATTTGAAATTTTCTTAAATTAGAACCTTTCTTTCAGTCGCCAACACAGTGAATTCACTGTTAAATATATTGGTTAGGAAAAAATTTGGTATGGATAGAAATTTTTCACTGATTCCCTGAGGTTTGAATTATCCAGGTTCCAGGTGTATTTGATGTAGGTCGGCCTTTTTGTAATTAATTTTAGAAAGAACGCTTCACCTTAGATCATATAGAAATACCAGTTGGTTCAATGAATGATAATGAATTATAAATTAATATCGAATTACTTACCTTTAGGGGCCGTCCATAAATTACATCATCGCTTTTTGGCCATTTTTGGACTCTCCCTCCCTAAAATCATCCTACCATCATAATTTGTCTGAACCCCCCCCCCTCTCAGAAAAATTACGTCATTTTAAAGAAACCTTCGTTTTAGGTAAAAACATAGGCGTCATTTGGGGGGGGCAGTTGCCCCCCCAATAATTTCGGTGATTTTTTTTAATTGGAAATTAAAATGTTATGTTATGTAATATGGTGAAATATTTGTATGTAACAATTATAAAATTCTGAATCAGACTTTAACAAAATGTCTACTTTGTATTATTTACACATAAGATATTTTTCGTTATAAACAAACACTTTTCTAACGTTAAGAGCAGCCAACATGGCGATCCCCTTCAGAAGAACAATACGAACTATCGCATCGCAATAACATAGACCGACAGTGTGTGTACAATTGCAAGCGCTAGGCGAGTTCAGCGCGAGTTTGATGGCTGCAGAGGTTTACGGGAATCGTGTTTTAAAATTAACTAATTATGATAGAGATTGACTCTTAACTTTTTGTAAAAGTAGAAAGACGGATCTCGTTTTCTCTGGGTTTAGAATTTTTTTATAAAATTTATAATGTCAGTTATAACTGTCTAAAATCGTCTGTTTTTTTCTAGGGGTAAGTTTTATAGATGCAGAGATTTACGGGGATCGAGTTTTAAAACTAACCAATTAAGATAGAGATTGGTTCTTAACTTTTTCTAAAAGTAAAAAGACGGATCTCGTCGGCTCTGTTTTTAGAATTTTTAAATACAATTTCTAATTCTAGCTATAACTGTCTAAAATCATCTGTTTTTTCTAGATTTTTAACTTAAGTTTTCCATTAGTTTTGATAACACGACCAAAGTGAGATTACGAAAGTGTAAGAAAGAAAATTTTGCACCTTTATTCTTCTTTAATATGACACATTAGTTGTAGCTCTAGGCTGAATTTAGCAAAATATAACAGGGTTCTAAAATCCCTTTCATTTGCATTGAGAAAAACAGATGATTTTAGACAGTTAAAGCTGTAATAAAAAATTGTATTTAAAAATTCTAAAAACAGAGCCGAAGAGACCTGTCTGTTTAATTTTAGAAAAGTTAAGATCCAATCTCTATCTTAGTTGGTTAGTTTTAAAACAAGATTCCCGTAAACCTCTGCATCTATACAACTTTTTGCACTAAAAACAGATGATTTTAGACAGTTATAACTGAAACTAGAAATTGTATTTCAAAACTCTAAAACCAGAGAAGAAGAGATCAGTCTCTCTACTTTTAGAAAAAGTTAAGAGTCGATCTTTATCTTAATTAGTTAACTTTAAAACACGATTCCCATACACCTCTGCACTATCTGCAGCCATCAAACTCGCCTAGCGCTACAGCCGGGAGGCGGCATTTGGTAACGTCGTTCGGGCTCAGGTAGACCGGAGCCTTGCCTTGGTTAAACATAACCTCTTTCGTGTGAAAATGTAGGATATAGTACTTTTGCTGATGTCCGATGTTTACACTTTGCTGTTGTTTACTTGAAAATCAATCAATTTCTTTACTGATGTGTAATCAAATGGGAAAATTACAAACTTTAAGGACTTGTAGATCCCCTCTTTTTAATGGACAATTTACCAATTCACTTTAGAAACAACTTCACACCGAGCTCTATCCAATGGCACTAAAATCATTAAAATCTATTGCAAATTGTGGGAGGAGTTTCTTGTACAAAAACCCGTATCACGCATTAAATATGTATAGATGTTTTTGTAAATCATTATTTATATTTTTTTAATCGCTTAGTAATTTTTTACCTTTCTTGTTCTCAATAACAATTTATTTTTTTTAGGCAATGTAATGGGCAATATTGTAGCTGTACTGATCATAACCAACAATAGTTAAATGTTAAATTATTTTTTTGTCCCTTATACGCAGACTGCAAAGGTGCCTTGTCAAAAACTAATTTTTGATAAAGATAAAACAATGTGTTTTACCATACAAACCTATTGAGTTTTAGTCTATGTATCCGATTGTAAAACTTAAGAGTTGTAAATAATATACAATAAAAATAACTAAATAGTTATAAAATGATGTTTTTTTATTTTAACGATTTAGCATCCATTAACAAATTAAATCCATTAAATTTCTTAAGGTGTTTTACATCACAGTAACCACTGGCAGTCCCAGAAGAATAACGACTTTCTACAAATAGGAACATGTTATATAATCAAATTTTACATGCATTAGGGTATTGTTTTCATGGGTTTGTGAGATTATATCATAAGTTCACATTTTATGGACAGCTTATTGTCACAATGTTAATAAGCTTGAAATTTAAGAGGTTTGGCGTATTTGTGGGAAGGGGGGAGGGGGTATGACCTTATGAAAATCTTGCCCCCCCAATCAGCATGCTGAAATGACGCCTATGGGTAAAAATAAAGATTTTTCTACTTACCTTGGTCTGACGAGGAACTCTACCGGATAAACTAAAAACATTGACAAATCAAATCCAAATTTACCTTCAGAAATAAGCTAAAATGACTTTCTCAATGGAAAAATAAACTATAAAACAACGATTAAAATAGTCTAATGTATTTTCTTAGATAATTATTTTGTAATAGTTGAATTGTGTACGATTTTATCGTTGTTTTAACGTCAAAATTTCATATAAAACATCTTTTTTAAATGACGTCATACCAAAGCCGATCCCCCCCCCTTGCACATCACCCTACCTAGGACCTCCCCTCCCTATTATCAGATGACTAATTTATGGACGGCCCCTTTAAACATTTAGGTGCTAGTAAAATGTTTACACACTAAAAAAACTGCATGATAATTGTACATGTAACTCCTTCAAACTGCTGGAGGTATTCAAGTGAAGGAGGCCCATGAACAAAAAAGAAAAATCCATAAAACATATTTTTTTTTACCCAAAAATGCTATTATAGACCACAATATTTTATATTGTATCGTTTTCCACAGTATCGTCAGTGGGTGTGAACCGATATATCATCTTAGCACTTTTTGTAAAAAAGCAAGACACCATAAATCGTTCTGTGGCACTTTTTGGGAATAAGATAATGACCTATAACAATATATAATTTCTTTGCACAGAAAGAGTTAACAGTCATTTTTATTGAACTAAATTCTTAAAGGTTGAGTTTAAATTTCCCCATAACTTTATTTCACATGGAATAATAATAAAAAATATATTTAAAAAAATTTTAAAAATTCTGAAAATTACTGGGTTATATTATAGTGCATTTCAGAACACACTGTGGCGTATAGCTTCAATATTTCACAGATCAGATGGAGTGAGAACATCTTAAATGTAAACATACTTTGATATTTAATCTGAGGATCAAATTAAGTCTCAGTGAACTACATCTCAATCCTGAGACGTTCATCGTGGTTAAAAAATGTGGCTAGTGGAAAATATTAAATGATAGTTCTGTATTATATAAAAATAGAGTGACACATGTTCAGTTTGGCAAGCATCTGTGCTGTCCGCGCTCAAGTGTTAAAGTTAAAATTTTATGAAAATGTTGCAAAAAAATCAACTCAAGTTTGTTGCCCAAAAGTAGTACTAAGAAATAATCTATTGATGTTTGAAATACAAGGAATTCAGGGGCCATTAGACACGAAACAGTCGCTATTACGGTCGCTTTTGTATGGTTCGATCAAACTCTAAATCAACTCTAGACTTTGTATGTTAAGATTTAATGCAGTGTGCCATTGCTAGTGAACACTTTCCGCTGTCTGATTCCATTGAGAGCCAAAATTGATGCCATGTCAATAAAACGGTAAACAAGTCAAAACCATTATTTATGAACTCCACCTATTCAGAAAATTTGTTAAGCCGAACAGGGTCCAGTCCCGATTAGTTCAGATTAGCGGGATTCTACTGTACATTATGTAAGCTCAATGTTTGAGGAAATGTGCCATCTCTCAGTGCCTCGCATATCCCAGATGTTTTTGGCCATTTGTCAACTCTTGTGGCGAACGTCGTAAGGATATTTTGTTAAAAGGCTGCCTTTGTTCATTAAATAGTTCTGGAAAATGAATCAGCTGATCTTACACTATCAAAGCCTCATGCACCCCTCACTCACTTAGGTAAAAATACATACATATACGGACACACTCTAAGCTGAATATGACTGAAGAGAGAGTGTGATGTATCAGATGAGGTGTAGCTTTGTTACTGACAAAGAGAAGCTGATTTATTTGTCAGAATCGTAAAATTAATAGCCAAATGCACCTCAAACAAGTTGCCACTAAATGATTAAACCTTAGAACTTTCACCTATACTATTCAATCACTTACAGCAGAAATAAGACCACTCATTTCCATCATAGCGAGGCTTCGGCCAGGACAAGTCCTCGGCCCATGGCCGAAGGGAAGTGAAGCAAATGGATGGTTCTTTTGGTCACCTCTATTTGAGTCTTTCAGCCATCTCTCTGGTTTGTATGACAAAGGCGATTCAAAGTACTCTGGGCTGTGACAAGTCACCGAATTGAAAGCTGACACTAACGTCTGAAATCAGTAGAGAAAACAATTAAGCTGTAGGGGACAATTTTTCACTTGGTTCAAGGAAGTTAGTGAGTTTTGGCACCAATTTATTTATAAATAATAGGTTTATATACCTGTCAGTCGACAATCCAATAACAATTACAATTGGATTGTCGACTGACAGGTAAATTAACCTATTATTTATTCAAGAAAACAATCCGGAGGCTATTAAAATGTAATTTATTTATTTAACGTTTAACAGTTACTTAATTTTGTCTTTTAATTGTTGGTTTAGGATAGTGCTATAATGTTTCTGTTTATATGAATGGTTATTTAATAGCTAAAATTGTCATATTAAAATTAAAATCTATATATTTTTAAGATTATGGCTATCCACACCTAATTTTATGGTTGGAAGATTAGGTGTATCAGCCATAATTTCTGAGCATGTCTTCTCTCTTTGTAAAAAAGAGATGTTGGAGCCTTTTTTCAACTATATGGTACTTAAAAAAAATTATGGTAACCAACATTTAAAAAATTGTCTAAGCGAAACCCTTTTCTTATAATTATATATTTTACATCACCAGGCAACTCAACAGGTGATAGGTTATTTCCAATGAATTACATGCAATTCTTTTAGATAGTATTATCATTGACTTTGTATACTATGTGAGTAGACTTCTCATAGCATAGGCGTGTGTGAAGCATATATTGACGGTGGTGCGATCTCGTGTGGCGTACATCGAAGTACACGTAACATATGATAGATAAATCAGTATTACCACTCTTCTGAACCAAGGATGAAACATTTTATAACTGAAAGTTATTTATGTTTTGGTAAAATGTTTTGGCAGCACTGTAAATTCAGCTGAATAATAACAACATCAATGGCAGCGACACTGTGGTGCGGCGTGCACCGAACTTCCAAATTTTTGCCTCAATCTAAATGCATTGGAAGAGAGGTCTATTCACGTTAGTTTACATGGTCCATGGTATTATATATTCATTAAATATATTACAGGCATGTAAGTGTCAGCATTTGGCAGACTTAGGAATTTATCAGCAAGTCTCACAGTTAAATAGGGCAGTGCTGTGCCCCATGACTCAAAATCAAGGAGCCGCTAGCTATGCTACCACTGTTGATAGTCTGGCTGATCTCTGACAAAATTAAACCTAAACTTGTGGATTTTTTTGGGCCCTAAGGAAGATGGTTTAATGTCAATTTCCTGTTTTATCAAACTTAATAGTTAATAGATTTTGGCAAGGAAATAAATGGTTATCACAGATAGCAGGCGGCTTGGTCCCACTTCACTTTATTGTTTACATTAATGGGTCCGTCCCTAAGCAAACTTTCCTGACACCTAGGTTCTGAACAGCAAAAATGCTTTTTATTTGTTATCCATGAACTGGAGAGCACACAATAAGCAACAGGTATTCATGAGTTTCTTTTTATTGCTCAAATAATTAAATGACATTGTCAGACAAACTGTCAACCAACAGCAGCTGAGGTACTTGCGGCAATTTAACTTATGGCAGATATACAATGCCACAATCATCTTATACAATGCCTCTGTTTGATACAGAAGATTGGAATTTTCGTGTGTGCCGCACCAGAGAAGTTGCCATCGATGTTGTAATTATTCAGCTCGAATTAAAGAGCATAAAAACACTTTATCATAAGATAAACATAAACTTCATACGTAAAATGTTTTATCCTTGGTTAAGAATATTGGTAGTACTATTTACCTATCATATATCACTTGAACTTTATGTTCGCCCCAGAGCATTACACACCATAAATTGGTTTCAAATACGCCTATGCTATGAGAAGTGTATTAACGTTAGTGTATATAGTCAATGGTACAAGCAAACGCAACACTTGCATGCTTCTACCTATCCTTTCCTTCACCAAATAAAAATAGAACATATTTCTAAACAGCTCCCGTATGATAAATAGATTGAATGACAACTTAGTTTAGATGAATAACATTAAATTACTGTAACATCTAAATTGAGTTAAAGATCTTTTACAGACCTTAATCAAAGTTAATACTAACCCCGGCTGGAACATGGTATCCTCCAATGACAGCATCTTTAGCCAGATATCTACTATTGGCCCCGGCAGTCGGTGACATTCGCAGTGTTTCTTTCAAACATGCCCGTATAAACCGTTGAGTTTTATCATTGTGAGCCTTCTCCTGCAGTGTAGAGTCTTTCGATAGGTAATGCAGCGTCATAGTTAGTGTAGTTGAAGTCTGGAATAAGTCACAAATTTACTAGCTAACAGATTTGCTATGTCACCGTTAAACAGTGCCGCCGAGAGGGGGGGGGGCAGAAGGGGCAGATTGCCCGGGGCCTCAACAGACAGGGGGCCTCATCTTCAGGTCTCTCTGTTTGCGGTAACAAAACTTTATGGCTGCATAGGCTATTTAGTAACACATACACATCATTTTTGAAGACCTATCCAAATCTTCAAACCGTAACATAGTATATCCTATGACCTGAGTAGTGATCAGCTTGTATGAGAGTCTCCGCGGTTTGAAGCTCTGTGTCGGTGAACAGACACTGCGGTGCCTTGTGCCGCTGTTTGAAAGCTAAACTACCCCTCCCGCGCCGCGCGTCATCTTCCACTTGTAGACGCGACGTTGTGGTGCGCCCTTATCAATACAGGAAGTATCCAAAAACATAGGCGGTAGTACATCACAAATCCTTTGGATATTGCTTCTACACTTAACAAACACTTTTTAAACACAACAAAGCAATTTGATCTCACTCCAGATGTCCTCAGTTCTCAATCACTGTTGGAAATGTTTGAAAAGCCTGTCAAAACACTTTCAAACTTTCCTCCTGTTACTGCTGGTGAAATCGAGAGCCTTGCTAGAGAGCTGAAGTCGACAAAATCTTCTAGTTGGGATGATATCCCTCCATTCATTGTTAAAATGTGTATCAAACACTTGAGCTTACCCTTGGCTCGTATTATCAATGCTTCCTTTGAATCTGGTGTTTACCCTCATCTTCTAAAGTTTTCGTGTATAACTCCTTTGTATAAAAAGAAAGGTGATTCATCATCTGCCGATAACTACAGACCTATTGAATTCTTCCCGCCTTTTCTAAGCTTTTTGAGCGGGCAATTTATAATAGACTTCAACATCATCTATCTGAATCCAACATAATTCATTGCAATCAGTTTGGCTTTCAAAAGAATAAATCCACATCAAATGCAATTTTTCAGCTAACTGAGCAAATCTTTGAAGCTTTTGATGAGAAATTATTTACGGCTGGAGTATTCTGCGATCTTACAAAAGCATTTGATTCGGTCAATCACAATATTTTGTTAAGAAAGTTAGAATATTACGGATTACAAGGTAGGACCCTCAATTTACTTCAATCATATATTATAAACAGATTTCAGTGCACTCGTATCTCTCATTATCGATCCTCCTATCAACATGTGGTAGCTGGTGTTCCTCAGGGCTCCATCCTTGGGCCTTTGTTGTTTTTGCTCTATATTAATGATCTTCCTGTTAATGTAAGAAGCTCCAGTATAATTTTGTATGCTGATGACACCACAGCACTTATGAGGAACAGCAATGGAACTCATCTTGGTAACATGTTGGATGAAGCCATGGAAGACATGGACAAGTGGTTTCACTCAAATGGATTGGTACTAAATAAAGAAAAAACCTGTATTGTGAATTTTCATCCAAATTACAGCAATAGTATTAGGGCTCGAGCAGATCACATAAAATCAACCATTAATCTCTCTTCTTCTGTTAATTTTCTTGGTATCACAGTTGACAAGTCGCTTACTTGGTCTGAGCATATTGCCAAGCTTCAGACCAAGTTGAATAAATCTTTTTATGTCTTAGTAACACTTTCAAAGTCCATAGATGTATCTTCTCTTAAATCCGTTTATTATGCTTACGTATATTCCCATCTATCATATGGAATTATTTTTTGGGGTAGCTCTCCTGAAAGTCTGAAAATATTCCGTCTTCAAAAGAGAATTGTAAGAGCAATGGCTGGTGCTGACATCCGATCTTCATGTCGCAATATATTTAAAAGTTTTGAAATACTGCCGTTACCCTGTATCTTCATTTTAAATATAGTTACTTTTGTGAGATTAAATGCTTTACATTTTAATTCCAATTTACACAACCATAGATACCAAACAAGACACAAACAATTACTACAAATACCAGCACATAAGACAACATCCTTTGAAAAATCTGTTATATACACAGGGAGTAAATTTTATAATAAACTTCCTCAGGACATTAAAAATGTATCTTCAACAAAAAAGTTTAAAGCAGAGGTGACAAAATATTAAAGAAAATGAATTTTTATAGTACTAATGAATATTTATCAGCCTGATCCTGGAAATGTTTAAGTGTTTGTTATAACTGAACTTCTGTTTTTAATTTTAATTTCCTGTAATGGTTTAGTTTATAGAACACAGACTGTACCTATTATCTTGTATTAACACATTGGCGGCGAGCGTCCACGATCGTTGACGCAGGGGGGCGGCGCCAGGTGCGTGCGTCAACCATGGTGGACGCAAATTTGCTGTTGCTAAGCGACGTCAGTGTTCCACCAGCATTCGTGCGGTGTGAATGGCTGTTATTGCGCATGTGGGGAGATTATTTTCATCAATTTTTGTCAACGCCGTTTTCGGTTTTTGCGTTTCCGTAGTAACATATGTTTATATAAACTTTGTTTGTTTGTAAATAGTGTTTACATTAGTTTTTATCAAAAAGGATTTGCCTCCTAGCCCAAGTTGTTTTAATTTAGTGCCTGAAGAAAGGTAATACGATGAAAACCTAGATAAACAGGATCTAGACCGGGTACGGTACGACACCGACAAGGGGGAGGACGATGACCCTGACTACGAGGCCAATGCGCCACAATGGTAAACGATCAACTTTCGGGTGGGCTGGTGCGGTTTTACGTAGTAATTTACAAGTTTTTTTTACATTTTACAATGGTTTTACTATCCTTGTGTTAAATCTAAACAATTAGCAAAGTTTTGTGCAAAACTGAAAAATTAGTTAGGGACTGATCGCGTGGAAAGACGTCCCCAGTTGCGGCGCGTCCACGATGGTGGACGCAAATTAAAATGGCCGAAAATCCAATTTATTTCTACCGGATGGTCTTCCTAGATGTTTTTCTGTCATAACACACCTAAATGTAAGTAAAACCAATAAAATTTGTTTTCAGCATATGGTAACCAATATTGCATGATTTTCAGCAGTCAACGTGTTAACCTTTTTTGTATAATAGCATAAGGAATATGACAATTCGCCTGTCTGAGGGAAATTCCCTATTGGATGTAATGTGATGTAATAAATAAATAAATAAATAAATAAATAAATAGTACATTCAAAAACAAGTTACAATTCCTAAAAATTTCTGAGTTTGATTGAAATGAGTGTGCGGTGTCTTCAAATTACTTCATCGATGCTTAATACAGTTGTAAATAAAATAAGGTAATTAATATACCATCTTTAAATTAATTGTATTTAAAATTTTCCCTGTAAGCTTAGCCATTAAAAAAAATTAGGCCTAAAACCACGTGGTAGCTCTTCAATAAAGGACCCAGCCAAAGTGCAGGTTTGACCAAATTTTTCATATGTGCATACCGAAAATGAGTTGGTATGCAACAACAACAAGTTTGCTTGATTTAGCAGTTTTAGAGGCATCAGGTTGAATTATTCTGTTTGGAAATAAAACAAAATATTTTAGATTGAAACAGTTTTTGAATCCTCATAAAACACCAAATTAATCAAACTTTTGGCAAAGTTCCCATTGAGAACTTTTAAATTAACTTTATCTCTGTTTTGTTATTATAAATTGCAAATATGAACATGTATGGTATATTGAAGTCTTTATAATCTTTACTTTACTGCTATTTACAGGCTGCTTTTAGCCCTGGTGAACACTCACTTGGGTGAATGATGGTTCAAATCAAAATGTTTCTTATTTTTTAATAGAGTGATTTATTTAGTGATTTACTAAGAAGAAAAATAATGACGCCATGACTGTACTTAATGTTCATGTCAATAAAGAGTATTTTGTCTTTTGTCTTTTTTTGTCTTACAACTCACAGCATCAATTGCTCCCTGGAACATCTCCATGACCAGTATTACGATGTCATCCCAAGATAATGACTTATTACTGAACAATGCCTCCATTAACGGCTGATCTTCAAGTTTTCCTTTTTTGTACTGTTCAAACATTATACTAATGCTTTCTTTCAACCACCTGCAAGCAATTTTTAACATTACCATTGCATTCCAATAGTTTAAAATTTCCTGATTATTTCATTTAAAACCTATAAAATAATTGTGAGGAAACAACGAAAAACCTGCAAAAAATTTTTACCATACACTATATTGCTTAAAGCCCACTTTTTTCGTCATATGGTTTGAAAAGATTAGTTATTCCATACTTCCAAGATCGTGTCAATTAACAGGTTATGAAAAATTGTTGTTAAAATATTTAAAAATAGCTTTCAATGAAATTGCTTTCGATTTCAATGAGCCGAATGAGTGCTGTGACTTGTAAGTTATACAAATTCAAAACATTGTATGATAAAATCTATAATGACAATGCATGGATTAATTTACCTATGAATGGTTGTATGAGCACTGTCTAACTTTCTGTAACCTTTTGTCTTATAGATCTTCCACAGAGGAGGTTCTATCAGGGTTTGGTAAAGTCCATCCATCAAGTCTACGCTGGCCTGCTCCAACTCCATCACATGGGACTCCTGGGAGTCCAGGCAAGGCACGATTCGGCCCGGACAGATCACCGAGATTGCTGCAACCATACAGTCTTGGTAACTGTCATATAAAGAGCGTCAGAAAAAAACATTTTAGGATTTTGGGGTTGATTATTCGTAAAAAACAAAGATTAAAGTTTATGAAAATATATATGTCCTAAAATACTTTTTTAAACTGCTACTTTTGCTATTTTGTTTTTTACACTTATTAATTTTTAATTCTGTAACAGATTGTTATATGAAGTCCATATTCGGCATAGACCTTTATCCTAACAACATTCATTTACATTAGAAAAATTCATCTTTTCCAATGTGTATTTTTTAAATGGTGACCATTAAAAAATTTCAATGGAAAAATCCTTAAAATGGTAAATTTGACAAAATTTTACAGAGGGCAAAAGTTGGCTTTTTTTACTTAAACAATAATACCAAGACTGTAATAATCGCACAACAATTATTAACAGATTTATTAGAGAGTTTTTGGACATACGGTAAATGAATACGGTAAACATAAACGCTATTTCATTTATGGTTGATTTACCTATTTGTACAACCTGAAGTTATGAAAAACTTGTTTTAAAGTTATCAGCGGTAAATGTTATACAGTATTATTCCAGTTTAACCACCCTGAACTGTGAATCATTCATAAATTAATTTACCAATATAAGAATAGCGTTTAGCGTTTACCGTAAGATTTACCATATGTTGCAAAAACTCTCTACAGAAAAAAAACTATTTAATCTGTAGAAAATTTGCAATAAATCCGTTATTACATGTCCAATCTTTTTTAGATAAATTAAAGTTTCAACTATTTTGTCTTTTGTAAAATTTTGATGAAATTTATCGTTTTCAAGATACCTTTGTAATTTTAAAATGGTCGTGATTTAAAAATTACAAATTGGAAAAAATTGATTTTTTTATGAAAATGAACAATGTTGAGATATAGGTCCATGCCAAATATGAGATAAATAAAAAATTCCTTACGTGGATAAAAATTATTAAGTGTAAAAATCGAAATGGTGGCTAAAGGCTTAATGAAGCATTTTTGGACTTGTTTATGTATGTACTTTCGTACTTTTTTTGTACAAAAAATCATCCTCCAAAATCCTGGAACGTTTTTTCCTGACACCTTGTGTATGCATTCCCACACCAAAACTATCGTAGGAAAGTTCTTGATTTTAAATATAAAACATACAATTTGAATTTGCTTATGCAAGAATATATTTGTGATAAAAGTTTTAATTCAAATAAAAAAACAAAAGAATTAAAACAAAACCAAAATAAATTTTAGACAATAGTTATAGTGGTAGAATCATTCAACATAAGTTGTGTTTATTATTTTCAGATTACTAAAACTGCAAATTTCAACTAAAAAATAAAAAACTTAACCTCTTCAAATGGTTTTTTGGTAACTATTCATAGCTATGAAAACGTACCACAACTATTAACAAGAATAATAATCTTTTTATTATTCATTACAAATTACCTTCTATTGAAAATTTTGTAAAGTGTGAGTACAAATCAAAGACCTTGTCATCCTTGTCTTTTTTGTGTTCAATATAATCAGTAAATCTATTTGCGACTAACTGTTGTTTTTCTTTATAGGTTTGAAGCATTTGTGAATTCAGTAGAGGGTTCATTGCTTTTCGAAAATGATACCACTCCTCACCATTCCTAAAAAAGCAAACAATTTACTATCAATAGGCACAGTAAATAATTTTAACAAAACATGTAAGTTAAAGTTTTTCTTGATTTAAAGGAAATTTAAAATATCAAACTTATATTTACTAAATTTTACTTTTAAGCTTTATAAACAGAATCCTTGTTTCTTCTCATATATAAAAATTGATGTTTTTTACATGTATAAATACTATAAAGAACATACAACCAAATTAATACCTACAATAATGAAACTTTTACGTTATCTGTTCATTTGTAAAGACCAAATTTGGTACAGACTGTTAATTTCATGTTGAGGTTTGAGGTTTGATATTATGCAATAATTTACAAACAATTTGTTTCTGACCAAATGCATTTTCATAAAAAAAACCATACTGCATGCAAAATAGTCGGCTTCTGGCCTTAATTATAGTTCGCAGTTGGTGTTTATTGTACCCTTTTAAAAGTGCATGGAACAACATCGGTTTTTTTTCCTGTGCGCTAACGTCAAAACATGTGTATGCCTTTAATAAAAGTCGTAAAGAAATAAGTGCAATGCGAACAAAAACCTACTTGCTGACCACATTTAAAATTCAAGATTTTGAAATTTCATTCCAGATTAGACGTACATATCAGCTTTTTTTATTTTTCAGAATATTTTTATTAAGATGGAAGTAAACTATTCAGCAGAAGCTGACACAGAAATTAAATTTATTTTATTTTTATGTTTGATAGTTTTTTTGCAGCATGATGAAAAATGTCGTTAAAAAGCCACTTTCCGTTCAAGTAATGAAAACTACTAAGTTAGGCCTATATAAATTTAGTTTTTTTTTTTTTTTCAAATTAATGGATTGAATAATTGTTGCCATTGTAATTGTTGTCCTTATTACAATCCTCAGGCCGTGAAAACATTATTGACTATTTAGTCTGTGCCATGACCAAATAGCCTAAAAATGTCTCGAGCAAAATGCAAAACGAAAGAAAGTTGCACGAGAAAGTCGGTGCAAAATGTTATTACAGAATTATCGTTTTATTGATGGTATTTGACTCAGGGAAGAACCAGGTGCAAAATTACTCAGCAACTTTGGGGACCACATATACTGTTGAATGACTTTCTTCTTCCAAATAGAATAAAGCCAGGCATTGTTGGCAAGAATATTTAATTGATGATTCATGTTTAATCCTACTATACCATATTTTTTTCTTTTTCGTTATTATAATTTTACTAATTTACTAGTGTTACCCAGGAACGATTCCAACGCTGTTGAAATTCTTTTTCCGGTAGTGGTAAAGGGCAGGGAACGAAGGTCTCTTGGGGCGCAAGCCTTCATGTTGATACATGGCTCTTGTGTCGTCAGCATCCACTGTTATCACAATGTACTCATTGTTCAAGTAAAGCTTGAAAACTGACCCAAGTTTATCACTTAAATCTGCTACTGCTTCCGTCATCTTATCTACCGAGTAGGGTCCTATAATAGAGCATTGGTTGTTAGCTTAAAACAACAGTTTCCTACCATAGTTGGCAAGTCAGGAGAAGAGCCCTGGAAACAATGCTTTTTATATTTGGTTCAGGTCTCTTATAGAAGGGAACACGGAATTGTGAACGTGAGACTCATCCAGCTGTTGTTGTTGTTGTTGTTATTGGTGGATAAGGAGACCCCGGCCGAACCGTTGAGCACGTCTGCCTCAAAATGGGCATTTTGCGCAGGCCCCCGGAAGGATGGGATATTGAAGGAAGAGAAAGGGTGAGGCATGGGACAGACTGTCCACTCATGTTCCAGCTAGGGGTTTCTATGCCCGTCGCACTCCTCTCCCCCTGCTGTCTTGAACATATGTTCCAGCTAGGGGTTTCCATGCCCATAGCATTTCTACTCACCCCCTGCCGTCTACATATATTCCAGCTAGGGATTAACCATGCAGTTCGCATTAACCCCCCGCTGTCTTGAACATGAATGGGGTTTGAAGGAAGGGAAATTGTCATAGTGGACAGCCAAAAGACTTACCACAGTGTTATGACAACTTCGTTTGCTGTACCCAATGTCAACTTCGCAACTAGTATAAACCAGTTTTAAAGTTGTCCTGGGATCTCATCCAGCTGTTGGCATCTGCTGCTATTAGCCACTTTAAGAAGCGTTTAAGCAAAAATCAACACATGACAACAACAACATATCCAATATATACAGCCAGGGCCGGCGCTAACACTTTTGCTGCCCTAGACAAAGTTTACATTTGCCGCCCCTGCCCCCCCTTCACCTATCCCAAACCTACCCACGGCATCGTATCCACGGCCGAACGTTTAGTGAGAGATAGTATTATTTCTCTACTCAATTTTTCACATTCACAGTTATTTCGGTGAGTCAACAAGGAAATTGAAAGAAAAGACTAAGCGATGAGAAAAGGACTTAACAGACTGGAGCGTGTTTGCTGCTGCAAGTAGCATGTAGTGCTGAGCGGTAACTGACCTGCTCTCATGGGGCAATGGCAATGCCATTTGCAGTTACAGCTAGATGCGTGGTGGAGCGAAATTCTAGTGTGTCAAGCTCATTGGAGTCAATCCAAATTCCGTCTACTCCCCACATGAGCGTTTAATAGAGGTTGGTTTTCTGAGCATTTTAAGACCAAAATCACTAAACTTCCTCTAATCCGGCATCCTACGACCCGTCACGCATGAAAATCTGGCATGACTTTCAGAAAAACATTTTATTGATAGACCATAGGTATAAAAAAATAATGAGTGTTCAAGTTCGTTTGGGATTGGAAGTCGCGAGGGGACAACCTGTGCCACACAAAGCTCTTTGGAATGTGTGGAGGGGAGACGAATAATTTTTATCCAGCTTTGGGTGGCATAGTATAATTCTCATATTAGTTTAATATCAGTACTGTACGGTGTTTTTCATTAAAATTTGTTATGCAATGTAGTCATAATGTAGGTAGTAAAGCTGATTAAAGAATAAAATACATATTTTAATGTACGGTAATTTTTATTGAATTTACATTTTTTTACATTCATCCTGTAATCCTGAATATTTTTTAATCCAGCTTGTTTCAAGTCCCAGACATGCCGGATTAGAGGAAGTTTACTGTAATTTAATAACCAGGGGACCAAGCTTATGCTCGGTAAAATTGTTACTTTCGTTTCTCACACAAAGCTCATTCACTCCACTCACTCGCCCTCTTCCTTTATAAGATGAGCTCGTTATCTTCGCTCACTCGCCAGGCGGAAGAGTGCTGCACTTTGGTATAATTATTTTCCTAAATCACAGGTTAAAGATCTAACACATTGGTTTATTATCATCTGATTTTTGTTCAATGTTTAAAATCTCCGTAAGGATATGGAAACTTTGAAGGGCTCTAGGAAGAAAACCAGATTTTCCCCAGACATGGGATCTGCTAAAATCGATTCCTGGTGGCCAAACCCCCCATATTCACCCAAAAATTTAAAAATCCTTGGAGAGAAAAAAATTTTTGCAAACATTGCTTGTTTTAGTACAAGTACCAGGGGGACCGAGCTTAAGCTCGGTAAAATTATTACTTTTGTTCTCCCGCAAAGCTCGTTCGCTCTGCTCACTCGCCCTCTGGATTTTTAAGACGAGTTTGTTCGCTTCACTCACTCGCCAGGCCGAAGGGTGCTGCACTTTGGTATAGTTTTCCTTTAAAGATATAACCATTGACTATGTACACTAACGTGAATAGACATCTCATCCAATGCATTTAGTTTGAGGCAAAAATTTGGAAGTTCGGGGGACGCCAAACCAGTGTCGCTGCCATCGATGTTGTTATAATTCAGCTGAATTTACAGTGCTGCCAAAACATTTTACCAAAACATAAACATAACTTTCAGTTATAAAATGTTTCATCCTTGGTTTAAAAGAGTGGTAATACTGATTTATCTATCATATGTTACGTGTACTTCGATGGACGCCGCACGAGATCGCACCACCGTCAATATGCTTCACACAAGCCTATGCTATGAGAAGTCTACTCACGTTGTGTACAAAGTCAATGATATAACACATTGGTTTTTTCTACTCTACAATTATCAGCTGATTTTTGTTCAATTAAAAAAAATCCATAAGGATATGGGAACTTTGAAGGGCTCTAGCGCGAAAACCGGATTTTTCCCAGCTATGGGACCAACGCCAATCGATTCCTTTTGGTCAAAACTCCCACAATCAACCAAAAAAAAAAAAAAATCCTTGGAGTGAAAAAATACTTTGCCCGTACAAACGGAGCTTGTTTTAGAGTATAAGAGATGAAATAAATTTTACAATAATATAGTTGCAGTAGAACCTCGATAGTTTTACACTTTGTGGACTTAGAACATGTCAAACTATCGAAAAGTCAAACTATAGAGGGTATATGGGAAATTTTAATATAGGAAGCATAAAAATCAGTTGAATTTAAGAAACACTAAATATTAATGGAAACATAAGTTGATCGAACTATAAAATAGATAAAAATAAAATCATTCACCAATTTTGTTTACATTTTCACCTTTGTCAATCCCCAACATTGACATTAAATCAATCGATAATAACATGTTAAGTTGTCATGGACTGTATCAAACTTTGAGGAGTGTCGAACTACCAAGGGTTCTACTGTATTAAAAAATGTAACCATTATTTTTTAATGTATTATTTAAAATATTGCAATTATTCCTGGGCTATAGGCAAGTCAAAATATCATATTCAAAATTTTGAAAACTCAAAAGTTACTCGTATAGCCGCCATTTTGTTTTTTACACAAAATAATTTTTATTTCCGTAATGGATCATTGTATTAAGTTAATATTTGGCATGAACCTTCATCATAGCAATACCCATTTTCAAGAAAAAAATTATTTTTTTCTAATGTGTATTTTCAAAATGGCGGCCATTTTAAAATTTTAAACTAAAATACAGTATCTCAAAACCGGTAAATTTTATAAAAATTTTGTTAGACACAAAAAAGTTGACAAATTTAATTATCTAACCAATGGTACCAATTTTGTAAGGATCTGACAACAAATAAAGGAGTTATTGAGATTTTTATGCATAAAAACATTGATTTTGCATTGTAATTAATGCAAATTAAGGTAATTTTAATTGAAAAATCTCAATAACTCAATTATTTGTTGTCAGATCCTTACAAACTTGGTACCATTGGTTACATAATTAAATTTGTCAACTTTTTTGTGTCTAGTAAAATTTTTATAAAATTTACTTGTTTTGAGATATTTTAGTTTAAAATTTTAATATGGCCGCCATTTTGAAAATACACATTAGAAAAAAATAATTTTTTTCTTGAAAATGGGTATTGCTATGAGGAAGGTTCATGCCAAATAATAACTTAATACAATGATCCATTACGGAAATAAAAATTATTTTGTGTAAAAAACAAAATGGCGGCTATACGAGTAACTTTTGAGTTTTCGAAATTTTGAATATGATATTTTGACTTGTCTATGGCCCAGGAATAATACCTGAAAAAGTTGGTAGAGAGTTCAGGGACACCCTGTATGTGAGAATAATTTTTATAAAGCACATAACAAAGTTACTCATTCATTGCAAAAGTAGTCATCAATTTTAAATGTAGATTATGGTAATACAATTTTTTTCCATATTATTTGGTGTGAAGTAATTTAGATATATTTATTTCCTTACCTTTAGGTAAAAATAAATAAGCATGTCCTAACACAGGCCACTTTTTTGGAGAAGGAATGTCTTTGAAAGGTTTTACAGGCAAATTACAAATATACCTTGAACATATTACTGATTTTGACACCTTAATATTAACTGCCATTGCCATAGTAATAGCTAAATTTGTTATTTAAACACTCAAGCTCAATACAAAAATGTTAAACTTTATGTACACAACAATAAAACCAGTGTCTAAAATTTTGTCAATGTTAGTATAATTTTGAAGAGTAAAAAGCCTGGGAAGTCATCAACATTACTGATAAGGAACCTCAAAATTTACAGCTGTTCAGTTGAAAACAAATGTGATAAGACTACCATGAATGTGGTTGGTTGTCTTCGTCTTGCTGTGTACCAACTACGAATACCAAAAAACCACATTTTGTAAGTCAAAAGAAAGCAATAATAGCAGTTCAACGAACTTCAAAGCAGCATCGTAACCTAACCTAGGTAGGACAGGTGTTTTCTGCTTTTCTGCTCCCTCGATCGGTGGGTGTTTTTATGTCAAGTATATATATATAAGATAATTTATTAAAATAATTACACCTTTCCCCACTGGGAAAGCTGCTACAAAACAAAGGATACTGAAAAATATAAATATTAATACTGCAATAATTTTAAATATGATGTTCATGATGAATATAAATGGTTCCGTAAGATAGATATTATATTATACGTATAACATGGTATGGTATACGTACTACACCATGTCATAAAGTAATACCATTGACTATACATATAGTATATATAATGAATGGTAGTGTTCATCTTCAAAATGTTATTCCTTGAGTGATGTTTATAACAATTTTCGTTTTATACGTACAGTATTGTTTATTTTGTTTTTGTGCTTTGTCTTTGGCCTTTTTGCCAAAGTCTCGATATCTTTTATATTTTCTGATATACCGTATTCTATAAAACTATATCTTTGTTTCTATTTACAAAAATATTATTAAATATTAAGTAGTATAAGAAGCAATAAAACTATCAATAAATCCAAATACATTTAATACAATTTTTATCAGAGATTCGTCACTTTAATGTAGTAAGATCATAGATGTAAATAAGAACATGGATCGCTAACTGAGATAGAGGAATAGCGCTAAAAACGAGCCGGCTTCCCCCACCACTTGTATGGGTTACCACCTCAATAGTAGCACAAACGCACAAATCGTTAGCCCAAAGGTGGGAAAATAGGTAGGAACGGTAGGAAGTGTAACAAGGCGCGAGGTTCACTACTATCACTATATCCATAACCAGGTACAGACAAGTCTCACGCAATGCTAATTTCTGTTACGCGAAATTTTGTAGTTCAGCCAGCCAGATCACAGGAGGTGCTGCGAGTAAAGTAAATGCGTGTACGAAGCGAGTAAAATACAATACGAGTACGTAAAATACGAGTACGATGCGTGGACTCAGCCGGCCGGCCAGCAGCCGTCACGGCAACGTAGCTTGGCCGGTTTTGTTCGCAGCGCCAGCTGTGATCTGGCCGGCTGAACTACAAAATTTCGCGTAACAGAAATTAGCATTGCGTGAGACTTCTGTACCTGGTTAGTTTTTCTATGCTATATTCTATTTTGAGACAGGGACGGCCCATTGTACGGATTAACCAACCAACCAAATATCTAACGTGTATACCCAACCATATGTTTTTCAACAAAATGTTTAAATGAATGCATTTTTGCTAACTAGTAGATCCAAACAGCTGTGAATGCGTGTAGTTTTATGTGATAACTGATATTCACAGTATTGGATTGGTCCAATGTCGTTGATTAGCAAATAATCGTTACTTTTGTATCACATCAAAATAAATTGCTCGATTTCGAGTAACAAGTAGACTAGTCGGTCTTCACTGAAAGTTTTGCAAGTAAAAGTAAAAATGTTGACCGAAATCATGGCCATCTCTGTTTGGATATAAATTGTAAAGCATATGATTATTGTGAACATGTGTTTATTGTTATTGTTTTGATTGTAATTATTATGTTTTGTAGTGAACACATCTAGTAAATAAAATGTCTTTAATATGATTTACTCTGATATAATTAATTAATTAAACATGGCGCAGTCGATAATTTAAGTGAATAAAATAGAAAAGGAATAGTATGGATTTTCATAAACCAGAAGTTTTAAATTGTATAACTGGCAACATTGCCAATAATTTTAAACGGTTTAAGGAAGAAGTTTTGATATATTTGGAAGCCACTGAAACTGACAAGAAGTCAAACAAAGTACAGGTGGCTAGGTTGAAAAACCTTTTAGGGAGTGAAGCTTTGAAGTTATATAACACTATCAAGAAAAGTGAAGATGAAACTGAAACAGTACTTAGCATATTGAATGTATTGGAAAAATATTCCGTTCCAAAAAGAAATGAAACAATGGCAATTCATATGTTTTTGTCCAGGAAACAACGAGAAGAGGAAAGTTTCGATAAGTTCTATATTGATCTAAAATCTCTAATTCGTCACTGTGAATTTGAGAATCAAGAAGAAAAACTTTTAAGGTCCCAAATTATTATTGGAATTGCCTCTAAGTCTGTCAAGGAGCGGCTTCTACGTGACGATGTATCACTAGAGAAAGTTGTGCAGTACTGTAGATCGGTTGAAGCAGCTGAAGACAATATGAAAATTTTACTGAAAAGGGAATCTAAGGAAACCTTGTACAGCAACAAAATTGAAGAGATTAGCAGACAAAAGAACACTGTAAACAGGTGAACAACAGATTCCATCCTGCACCAGCACCGAATGTGACTTGCTCGACTAGTAAAACTACTAACAGTGGTCAGGTGGTCCTAGCTGCCCACGATGTGGATACTTTCATGATAGAAAGCCGTGTCCTGCTCAGAATAAAATATGTACCAAGTGTAAAAAACCCAATCACTTTGCCAAAGTATGCAGGTCTAAGCAATGAGTAATTTTGAAGTCGAATCAAGTGCTCCAGATAACCTATTACAGTGTGAATGGACAGTTAATGAAGAAGTAGGGGCTATTGTCAATGTTGATCGGATCAAAGCTAGTCATTGGACGGTTAAACTGGAAATAAACAAGAGATTCGTTGTGTTTAAGATAGACACAGGTGCTGATGTCAATGTCCTCTCTACTAAAACCCTTAGCTCTTTGAGACTGCCGAGTACTGTTGAGATCAAACCTTCTAAAACTAGATTAGAGGCTTTCTGTGGATTTAAATTAAACTCTGTTGGTGAAGTTACTCTTCCGGTTAAAGTAGCTTCAAAATTGTATCAGATAACATTCATTGTGGTTGATAGTGAAAAAGCTACACCCATACTAGGACTTAACTCCTCGATTATGATGGGTCTCATTAAAAGGCTCACGGTTGGTACATTGAATGGCATACCTGATGTAAATACACTGGTCGAGGAGAATAAAGATGTATTTATTAACCAAGGTTGTTTTCCTGAAGTTCTGAAGCTGAAACTCAAGGAAGGAGCTATTCCAAAAAGTTCGCCTGCCCGAAGAATCCCAAATAAACTAACAGAGCGACTTAAGCAGAAGTTGGACTCATTGGAATCAAGAAACATAATTGAAAAGTGTGATGCTGGAGAATGGGTGCATAACTTGGTAATAGTAGAGAAACATAAAACGGGGGACTTAAGAGTTTGCATTGATCCTAAGGAACTGAATAAGTATCTAATTCGGGACTATGTTTTGATTCCTACTCTTGATGAAATAACTGCTAAGTTGGCAAAGAAAAGATACTTCTGTGTGTTCGATTTAAAAGATGGGTTCCATCAGGTCCCTCTCGATGAAGAGTCGTCAACGTTGTGTACATTTAGCACTCCGTTTGGTACGTATCGTTATTTGCGGGCGCCATTTGGACTTTCCGTTCTTCCAGAGTATTTTCACAAAACAGTGACTAAGTTTTTTAGTAATATTAATGGAGTTGTGGTCTACTTTGATGACATTCTATGTGCAGCAGAAACAAAAGAAGAGTTATACGAGACTATTCGTGAAGTCATGAATGTTGCTAGAAAAAACCATGTTCAGTTGAATAAAGACAAGATTCAGTACTTTGTTGAAAAGGTAAAGTTTTTGGGACAAGAATTTGATTGTATGGTGTGAAACCAGACAATGACAGAATAAGAGCTATCAATGAACTGAAGAATCCAACAAGCAAAACAGAGCTTCAAAGAGTTTTAGGTACAGTTAATTACCTACGGCCTTTTGTACCAAACCTAGCAGAACACTGTTCGTATTTCCAAGAATTATTGAAAAAAGATGTAGTCTTCCAGTGGACACCGCATCACAGTGACTGCTTTGAAAAACTGAAGGAAAAAATCAAGACTGCTGCTTTACTTAGTCCATTTGATCCTGAAGCTCCAATAACTGTCCAAGCAGACTCTAGTAATTTTTCTCTTGGTTGCTCTCTGTTTCAGAATGGGAAACCTGTGATGTTCGGTTCTCGGTCACTGACCGAAAGTGAAAAGAACTACGCACAGATTGAGAAGGAACTTCTAGCAATTGTGTATGCATTTGAGAAATTCCATAATTTTGTTTATGGACACTCAAATATTGAAGTCCAGTCGGATCATGCTCCCTTATTGTCGATTTTTAACAAGAACTTCCATCAGGTAAAAAATAACCGCTTAAGAAGACTGAGGCTGAAATTACTGAAATATTCTTTTTGTGTGAAGTATGTTCCCGGCAAGAAATTGTACGTAGCTGATCTTCTCTCCAGACAGTGTCTGCCGACACAAAACCAAGACGATGAAAGTATGTTAGATGTTGTCCATACCATAAATGAGGTTAAGGTTAATCCAAACACTGTGGATCAATATTTGAAAGAAACCAAAAATGATGAAGCTTTATCTGAAGTTATGAGATTTTATCAAGAAGGATGGCCGAACAAATGCCCTTCAGGCAGCCATGAACTTCAGCACTACTTCAGTATTCGCAATGACTTAACCGTTCAAGATGGTCTAGTATATTATAATGAAAGATTATTGGTGCCACCTCCGTTACGAAGGTACACATTACAAACACTTCATGAAACTCACTTGGGCTTTAATAAGTTGAAGTTGAAAGTGCAAGAGCTCGTTTACTGGCCAGGGATAAACTCTGATCTGAAGAATCTTATTGAAAATTGTGCTACATGTGCTAAGTTTCAACGTGCTAAGTTGAAAGAGCCACTTCAGTCTCATGAAGTGTTTGACATGCCATTTTACAAAGTAGCAGCTGACATAGCAGATTTTGAAAATTCGAGTTATTTGGTGTTAGTTGACTATTATTCTCGATGGATCGAAGTTGAGCGTATAAGAGATAAGAAAGCATCCACAGTTATTTCTGCTCTAAAGCCCATCTTTGCACGATTTGGTATACCAAGTATATTCGTAAGTGACAATGTCCCGTTTAACTCACAAGAATTCTTAGAATTCAGTAAAGCTTGGAATTTTGAAGCTAAGTTTACTAGCCCCCACTATCCTCGCAGCAATGGGCTTGCAGAAAAGTCAGTTGGTATAGTGAAGTCAATGCTGAAAAAAGCAAAGTATGATAATTCAGAGTTAAGTTTGTATCTTCTTAACTATCGGTCATCTCCTGTAGCAGGTCTAAAATATTCTCCATCGCAACTTCTCCAAAGCAGAATTTTGAATGTTAAAATACCTATCAGACCATCGAAACTTAAGCCACAGGTAGTTGATGACAAATCAGTCACTGAAAAACTTGGTCAAGCGAAGCAATATAACAGGACAGCTCTAAGGAATGCTAATGTGTTTGAAAAGGGGCAAAAGGTGTTAGTGAGAAATGTTTATAACTACCAGTGGGAAGAGGGAGTGATACATGATGTACTTCCAAACAGGTCGTATGTGGTAAATGTAGATGGGAAAATCTTCCGCCGAAACTCCTGGTTTTTAAGACCCTTGATCGCACATTCAAGTACTGGTAGAAGAGTTATTCCGCCACAAAAGCTCATAGTTTGAAAAGGGGCGTGTTTGGATATAAATTGTAAAGCATATGATTATTGTGAACATGTGTTTATTGTTATTGTTTTGATTGTAATTATTATGTTTTGTAGTGAACACATCTAGTAAATAAAATGTCTTTAATATGATTTACTCTGATATAATTAATTAATTAAACAATCTCTAGTACATAGAGATGGCCGTGCCGAAATTCGAAATTGGGTAGTTTTAATAATTTTTAATGTAAAAAAACTTAATGTAATTTGAATTTTATATTTACAAAATTGAATGAATATTAATTAAACTTGATAAGTTAATTAATTTATAACCGGTTATATTCAAAGAATTTATATGTATTTATAAATATGTGGAACTTTGTTAAAATAAAAGATGAAAACTAAGATACCTATTTTAATTACCAGTTTTTAATTTTACGTTTTTCTTAATTTTAACGTAAAAACTGTTATTGGTGTAACCTTTATTATTTTTAAAGTATAAATGTAAATTTTTAAGTTATATTAATAATTTCTGTGAAATCCCACCATTGTATCACATTAAAGATATTAATTTCTTAAAATAAGTAAAGTGTAAAATTATTGAAAAAAAAAAGTGTGAAAACAATGTTTTGAATTTCACACTTTAATATATTATCGTTTTTTTCATGTTAAAAAGCTTACAATTTTACTTTTTTAAGATTTTATGTGAAAATAACGTTATTTAACGTTGTTTTCTGTGTGTCGATAACGGTATGATTTACTGTACCAATGATAGATTTTGATTGCCCAACATTGGATTTGGTTGGAATTGCTGATGATAGCTACCCAATTAAAACAATCGGTTCGTTTGCACAACCGCGACATTGCCAACCTTATTGGAATAATTCCAACGGTAGAATGCCCCAACAATAGCCCGACGTTGGATT